>CM053026.1:348475210-348500317 GCA_028564925.1 Lithobates sylvaticus | reverse complement strand
CAAGCTGACCCACAAGCCCCAGGAGAGGTCACCTGTATCCCTCTACCAGTACATGTGAGCCAGCCAGGTCTCCCTCAGGGGACCTGAGCCCCTAGGGGGGGACTTGAAACTGCCTGTCCCTGCCGCTCTCCCATGAGGAAAAGGGGAGTTGAAACTGTTTCCCCTTTTCCTATCATTACCATCACATCCCCTGACAAAGAATAGAGAAAGACCACCAGCTCCCCTCTACACAGGAGCATTCCCATCAAATACCCTCTCAAAGAATAGAGGAGGACAATTAGCTACCCTCTACACAGAAGCATTCCCATCAAATACCCTCTCAAAGAATAGAGGAGGACAATTAGCTACCCTCTACACAGGAGCATTACCATCAAATACCCTCTTAACCACTTCAGCCCCGGACCAATTGGCAGCCAAAGGATCAGGCCCCTTTTTGCGATTCGGCACTGCGTCGCTTTAACTGACAATTGCGCGGTCGTGCGACGTGGCTCCCAAACAAAATTGGCGTCCTTTTTTTCCCACAAATAGAGCTTTCTTTTGGTGGTATTTGATCGCCCCTGCGGTTTTTATTTTTTGCGCTATAAACAAAAATAGAGCGACAATTTTGAAAAAAATTCAATATTTTTTACTTTTTGCTATAATAACTATCCCCAAAAAACATATAAAAAAAAACATTTTTTTTCCTCAGTTTCGGCCGATAAGTATTCTTCTACATATTTTTGGTAAAAAAAATCGCAATTAGCGATTATTGATTGGTTTGCGCAAAAGTTATAGCGTTTACAAAATAGGGGATAGTTTTATAGCATTTTTATTAATATTTTTTTTTTTATTGTGACTGCGACATTATGGCGGACACATCGGACATTTTTGACACATTTTTGGGACATTTGTCATTTATACAGAAATCAGTGCTATTTAAATAGCACTGATTCCTATGTAAATGACAGTGGCAGTGAAGGAGTTAACCACTAGGGGGCGGGGAGGAGTCAGTGTGACGTGTTGTGTTTTTTTTTTACAGTAGGGGGCGGGGCTGTACGTCTGACATCATTGATCGGCTTTCCCGATGACAGGGAACAGCCGATCAATGACAGGCAGAGTAGGAAGCGCGGGGAGAGGTTTGTTCACACAAACCTCTCCCCGTTCTTTAGCTCCGTAACCCGATCGCGGGATACCAGCGGCGATCGGGTCCGCTGGTCCCGCGGCCGTGGTCACGGAGCTCCCCACCGGGTCGTGAGTGCGCCGCTGGCGGCGCGCGCGCGACCCACGGGCAGGCAATTGAAAGGGGACGTACAGGTACGTGCTTTTGCCTGCCCGTGCCATTCTGTAGACGTATATCTACATGAGGCGGTCGGGAAGCGGTTAAAGAATAGAGGCGGACAATTAGCTACCCTCTGCACAGAAGCATTCCCATCAAATACCCTCTCAAAGAATAAAGGAGGACAATTAGCTACCCTCTACACAGGAGCATTACCATCAAGTTTGATTGATCAAAATTGATGTACTATAGCGCGAATATGCGAATGCGTGAATAAGCACTCGCAAAATAGCCAAACCGCATAAATTAGCGTGAAAATGGAATTCACTATAGCGCTGGGGAAAAAATACTCACAAAATAGAATTCACTATAGTTCACAGACAACAGAGACCATCCAAATCATTAGTCGTACTAGAAATATGGGAATTGCACATGGAAATAATGTTTAAAGCATGATGTGATAACCTGAATGGTTCTTAAATATGTAGTATATTGTTTAAAGATAATCTGCTTTTAAACTGCTGAAAAAATTTATGTATAAACTGAAATATCATTAAAGTCAAAGAAGAGATAAATTCACCCTCTTTCTGCAACTATGTATCAGCACAAGTGTGCATGCTCAGACATGCAAAATACTCACACTTTAGCTCCCATAAATTTTTTTAACCAAGCGCTATATTAAATTAGCAAATTAGTGTTTGGCTAAAATGCGTTTGTGGGTCTGAAAATGCGTGCTATATAGCCAAATGCATGTTTCAACCATTGATTATAATTTTATTGTTAATTGTTACCTCCACAAAAAAAAAAAATTGAGATGAACTGTTTGTTTCTTTAAAATAAATTGTCCTTGCTGTTGCTTCTTCTCCATTTTTTTTTTTTTTAGAATGCTAGTTATATTTTCATGTTTTCATGTTGGTAAAATATATTTTTCACAAAAATATAATCCAAAACTCCCACAATTCACAATTTTGTGTGTTGTTTAGTATTTTCAAATGATCATAATTTTACCCCCAAAAATGCGATATGTGTACCAACATCAGAAATCAAAATGTCATTCCCAAAATTTAGAGGGTAACATGACTATTCTACACTCACACACCAAGAACCACCAAATATCACAGAATAAATCAAGAAGCATAACTGCTAATGTATTTCCACCACCTATAGGTATATGTACAAAGAAATGCAGTATTTGTGTATTTATGTGTAGGAGACTTCCACCACCATTGCAAATTGTGCCATATGTTTATCATGGGCAAGGACAATAATCAGCCTTATGAATTCCCCACCAGTACTAGTTGCAGCCTCTTACAAAGCAAAAAGCAACAAAAGTAGAAATGGTTCAGCATGCTGACAGTAATCAGCCATACCCAGCCTTCAAAACAGATGGCATATGCCAGAAACAGGTTGTTCAATGGCTCTCTGGCCTTCCACAGTACATCTGCATTGATTACCTTATTGCACCCCTGGGACTTAGGACTGTTTTGACACCACAGAGATGCAGCCTCCATCCATATGGCAGCACAGTGGCTAAAGGGTTAGCACTTTTGCTTAGCAGCGCTGGGGTTGTTGGTTCAAATCCCAAACATGCCACTTCATGTAGAGAAGTTGTATGTTCTCCCTATGTTTATATAGTCACAAGTACAGTGAGGAAACACATCAAGGCGGAGCCTGTGACATCATTACATCCATCTAGGAAGCAGTTCACGAGCCGCTGGGGACACAGGGCCAAGGCCTCTTTATTATACAAGCTCTTTACCTGCATGCACCAGGACAGTGCATCTGTAAATGTGAGTTCTTTACTGTGGTTTTATTAAAAGCGGTTTTTAACCACATAAATGGCCGGGTGGTCCTTTCCTTGTTCTGAGTGGAAGTTCAGGAACATCCCTCAGAACAAGTGCTCACAGCGTGGCCACTAGGCACACTGCGGCTTGATCCAGTGATCATTAAGATAGTAAAAGATATGAATATGTACGCTGTTATTGCCCCCCCCCCGATTACGTGACAGCTGTGTCCAATCACAGTCGTCACAATGTAAACAGAGACCCATGTCTCTGTGACAGTTCTCCCCGCTGAGCTCAGTGAGAGCTCCGTGAGAGCTCAGTGCGCGGGGGGAGGGGGAATCTGCAGATCTGTGACAGCTCTCTGTTTGAGGATGATTTTACACAGAGAGCTGTTACAGATCACCCCACAAACAGTACACCAAGCACCACTGATACCTCTGTCCCTATACACATTTCAGTGTCCCCATAAAACATCAGTCTGTCCCCCATCACTCCCAACAAAGGACTCCAGTGGCAACCTGTGAAGCTCTGATGAACTCCATGCCCAAGAGAGTTAAAGTGGAAGTAAACCCTCTGGGACCACTTTGACCTACAGGTAAGCCTAGAGTAAGGCTTACCTGTAGGTCCAATAAATATCTCCTAAACCTACATGGTTTAGGAGATATTTAGAAAAGAAAATGCACCGCTATCTACGGCGCAGGCGCACTGCGCATGCCGAGATCACGGCGATATGCCGCTGCTCCAGCGAATCACAGCGCTGGAGTGGCGAGACCCGGAAGTCACTCTGGGTTTGATGGCGATGCCGAAGATCGTGGATGTAGACCGCTACGGGGGCTTCGTTCTCAGGTAAGTCATTCATAATGAGCTAGTATGCTATGCATACTAGCTCATTATGCCTTTGCCTTGCAGGTTCCTATTTTTTTTCTTTTTAAATGGCTTTACTTCCTCTTTAAGGCAGTACTGGAAAATAATGGTGACCACACAAAATATTGAAACTTTGGGCCCAATTTGGACATTTTCACTTAGGGGTGTACTCTTTCCTTTTTTTTAGTACATTAGCATTGATTAACTTATTGTACCCCTGGGACTTAGAACTGTTTGACACCACAGAGATGCAGCCTTCATCCATATGGCAGCACATTGGATAATGGGTTAGCACTTCTGCTTAGCAGTGCTGGGGTTGTTGGTTTGAATCCCAAACATGCCACTTCATGTAGAGAAGTTGTCTGTTCTCCCTATGAGGTTAAAAATGACTCATGTCCTTAATCAAATTATGTCTAAATGCAGTATTTATGTGGAGGAGGTTTCCACCACCATTGCAAATCAAATCATATGTTTTCCATGGGCAAGGGAAATAATCAGCCTTAAGATTTCCCCATCAGCACTAATTGCAGCCTCTTACCAAGCAAAAAGCAAAAACATTAGAGGTGTTTCTCTAGTGACAGTGTCATGTTTTCAGGCTTTCCATTATTTTGCACAGGTGATTTGATCAGTTTCACTGTCTTAGTAATTACCACAGCCGTTTCATCTGAGGAAATCCTGAAAACATGACCTGTTGGGGCGCCTTGAGGACTGAAGTTGAGAAACACTGCTCTAGGAACATGCTGACAGTAATCAGCCATACCCAGCCTTCAAAACAGATGGAATATGCCAGAAACAGGTTGTTCAATGGTTCTCTGGCCTTCCACAGTACATCTGCATTGATTAACTTATTGCACCCCTGGGACTATGGACTGTTTGACACTATAGAGATGCAGCCTACATCCATGTGGCAGCACAGCGGCTAACTGGTTAGCACTTCTGCTTAGCAGCACTGGGGTCAGTGGTTCGAATCCCATATATTCTGCTACCTGTCTAGAGGTTTGTATGTTCTTCCTCTGTTGTGGTTTTAAAGTTTTTTTCACCAGTGATTACATTTTTGATGGGTTTCACATAATGGAAACCCAAGAAATTACATTATAAATCAAACGAGTGTGGTTTGATGATTGCTTTATGTATGCTGGTATAGTTTTGCATTCATTTTGTCTGTTTGTGCTTATGATCCTGCAATTAAATTTTTTAGGGGTTTGGGGTGAGGAGTTCTGATCACCAAAAAGGTTTGTCATGGTTGTTATTAGCTTGATTTGTATCCCTCATTTTCTACCTTGTAGATTGTAAGCTCTTTTGAGAAGGGCCCTTCTTACTATATTGTCAAATGCCGGCGCATCATTTCCATGCCTTTTATTTATTTTTTGCCCATTAATATACCAAATGTTTACACTAATGATAAAATAAAAAATTGATTATTTTTTGCTTTATGTTTGACTTTTGCAGACTATAAATATATTATAATATAATATTTTATAAGGGCAAACTATTCATACCCCTTTTAATCTGTATTAAATCTAGTTGCATACAAAAGTATTTGGTTGTGCACACATGCAAGTCCTTGAGTAGAAAGTGTAATGGGGGGAGGGGGAAGAAAAACCAAAATAAAAAATAAATAAATTCCTGCTCCAATGCTGAATTTTAGGGCTCTATTAATTCTTTAGTGGACTAGATAAACCATGAAATATGTCAACTAAATGTGAAATCTCTCTTAGCACCAAATAAAATAAAAACCCCAAAAACTTTCTTTTAACCACATAACGACCGGCGCACTCCGATGTACGCCGGTAGAATGGGCGTACCTGCACGTTCCTTAGAATTTGCCGCCGTGCCATCACATTCCCGTCACCAGCTCTGTGAGTCTGACCGTGGGTCCCGTGGACTCGATGTCCGCGGGGACACCCGCTATCGTCTCACGGAGAGGAAGAACGGGAGATGCTAATTTAAACAAACATCTCCCCGTTCTGCCTAGTGACACTGTCACTGATCATAGCTCCCTGTAATCGGGAGCTATGATCAGTGATGTGTCACACACAGCCCCCCCACAGTTAGAATCACTCCCTAGGACACACTTAACTCTTCCCTAGCCCCCTAGTGGTTAACCCCTTCACTGCCAGTGTCATTTTTATAGTAATCAGTGCAATTTAATCCCACTGATCGCTGTAAAAATGACAATGGTACCAAAAATTTGTCAAAATTGTCTGATGTGTCCGCCATAATGTCGCAGTCACTATAAAAATCTCAAATTGTCACCATTGCTAGTAAAAAATAAATTATTAATAAAAATGCCATAAAACTATCCCCTATTTTGTAGACGCTATAACTTTTGCGCAAACCAATCAATAAACGTTTATTGCGATTTTTTTACCAAAAATATGTAGAAGAATACGTATCGGCCTAAACTGAGGAAAAAAAAAAAAGTTTTATTATATATTTTTGGGGATATTTATTATAGCAAAAAATATAGCTTTTTTTCAAAATTGTCACTCTTTTTTTGTTTATAGCGCAAAAAATAAAAACCGCAGAGGTGATCAAATACCACCAAAAGAAAGCTCTATTTGTGGGAAAAAAAGGACATCAATTTTGTTTGGGAGCCACGTTGCACGAACACGCAATTGTCAGAATCGCAAAAAGTGCTCTGGTCTTTTGCCAGCCAAATGGTCCGGGGCTTAGGTGGTTAAAAAAAAAAACTGGCGTGGGTTCCCCCCCCCAAAATCCATACCAGGCCCTTTGGGTCTGGCATAGATTTTAAGGGGAACTCCATGCCAAAATAAAAAAAATGGCGTGGAGTCCCCCCCAAAATCTATACCAGGGCCTTTGGATCTGGCATAGATTTTAAGGGGAACTCCACACTAAAATAAAATAAAAACTGGCCCCCAAAATCCATATCGTTATCCGAGCATGCAGCCTGGCAGGTCAAGATAGGGGGGAAGAGCGAGCCCCCCCCTCCGGAACTGTACCAGACCACATGCCCTCAACATGGGGGGGTGGGTGCACCCTTATCGGAATCTGCAAGCCCCCAGATCCCGACGCCCACCCCCCTATGTGAATCGGGTACATCGTAGCCTTACCCCTTCACCAAAAAAAGTGTCAAAATGTAAAAACCACAAGAGACAGTTTTTGACGATTCCTTTATTAAATGTATTAAATATATATGCAATGTCCATCCACCGTCGATTATGCCACCCGATGGACCCAAAAAATAGAAAAAGAGAATTTAGCTCTATTGGAGGCCTTCTGCCAACTGCTGTCCCTTTGCTTTGACAGCTGTTATATTAGCAAGGGCGGGGCCACCTGGTGACATAACCGGGTGACCCTGCCCCCTTCTGACGTCATGTAATATGGGGGGTGGGATCTGAGGGCCCCCTTGTTAAAGGGGGCTTCCAGATTTTCATAAGCCTCCTGCCTATAGACCCAACAACCACCAGCCAGGGTTGTTGGGAAGAGGCCCTTGTCCCCATCAACATGGGGAGCATAACCGCGGGTCGGGCGGACTCGATGTCAGCTGGAAATTTGCGATTTATATATGTGGATACAGCTGCGCTTCCCCTGTGATGAAGCTGCCGACACAACAATATGACAAAATTGTGTAGTGGATAGAAAATAGATAAGTGTGGCGCTAAAAAAAGGGTGTATCTGACCGATAGCCGTAAATGGGAATGGAATCCTTAGTACAGTACTATCGCGCAGAATTTGGTGACTCACCACCATGCAACAGTGATGAACAAGTATGCGTATAAACAATCCACATCAGAAATGTTTATAAGAATTCAATTGCAGAACCATATATCAAATAGTGTTGCTTATAAGTGTAAATCCATAGAATTATGACCCAGAAAAAATAAAGTTTAAATATTATGAAATAATATAAACATGTGTGAACACACTTGGTGATGCGGTATTCTGGTGGTAAATACCCCACACTATGCTATGATTGGTAAATAAAATACACAACAATCAAAGCTACAATAGCAATAATCAATCTGTGGTCATAACCGAAATGCACTTATATGTGTGGAGGGAATGACTCCCGAAGCGGTGATACAACGTGATAACGTGTATAAAGTATCAAATAATCAAATAATCAAATTGTGATAAAGAAAGATATTAATAAACCATCCTAAATTAACCCAATGGCTATATTCATAAGATAGTCCAAGGTGGTAAAGTTCATATATAACACTGTAACGATATTCATATGACACTTCGTAATGTTCATCGACAGGACATCCTCAAATAATTTGGACGGCGTCTAGAACTGTGTGGTACAGAGGTAAGATTTGGTACGCTTACCGTTATGGATGGACCCACTGACCTTTGGTGAGGGGTCAAACGAGCTTGAGTGTGCCGGCAGGTGATGTTTGTAGAATAGTGAGCGAGGAACCAGGATCAGAAGACTGGACCAAGACTGAGCCGGCGCAACAGTCTATACTCACCAGATCACGAATGTAGATGCAGCGAACACACTCGGAGGAGCTGTAAAGTCGCTCGATTGCCTTTACCCCAGAAAAAGGGCTCAATGGGTCAGGACCATGCAAAATAAAAGAGATATAGAGGGCCTCCCCATAGTGTAAAACAATCCGATCACGGATTAATTTTTATTTAAAATTCTTGTTTGTCAAGTAAAAAACGACAAAAGTAAAAACAAAGACAAACCAAGAAGCAAAATAAACGCAGTGGTAGTGTGTAGCGTAGCCGCCCGACGCGTTTCGTCTCACAAGACTTCAACAGGGGCATAAGCTAGTGGGCCACCTCTGCGTTATATATATACCACCTATACAATACATAAAGGCATACACCTGAGCTCATTAAGGGCAGCCCCACTTCCGGTTGTGCAATCCCAAAAATAAACTCAGTGTGATTGGTCAAAAATAACCAATCGGGACATCCACCTACCTGACACGAGGGTCAAAAGCAACTCCAACCAATCCCGATGGTCAATCTAGACACTGGCACAGGCACCAACAGATGTCATTGGCTGTCAAACCCATGTCCATGTGCCGACCTTTCAAACGTGCAAACGAATGGAGTCTTGGTTTGGGCGCAAAAAGGTGCATTGGGCACACACGTGGGACGCCAACACATCACGTGTCATAATATGTCCTATAAACGAGGAGTGCTGGTGTCCACGTACAAAAGCTCGTAATAGCCGTGCGCCGCGCACAATGTACTGCGCATGCGCAGCGGCCCACAGCACGCACAGCACGACAACACAGCGGCGAGACCAATCAGCGGCCACGCCGCGGCCAGCGTGAAACGGATCTCCGCCCATCCCCGCGCATAACTCAATCGCGCATGGGCGACGGTCACTATGGTAAACAAAATGTTCACATAGCAACACACAATAGAGGCGAGAGGGACGTGCTACCTCATCACGGACACGTCACACACAATCACGCATGCGCGACGGTCTCCAGGGTAAACAATGAGATCATGTGGCAGCACCCATTATGGGTGGGCGGGACATACCTCCACATCGCAGACGCGTCACAAACGACGCAATCAGCACATATAGAGGCGTCCATATGAATATAGAAAAGTAATAGAAATATGAATAATTAAATAAAATGTTAGCGTCAAGATAAGTGTATAGAATGAATTAATTTAGAAACCGGAGTCGGACTACCACTAATGGCTAAACTCATATAATTTACATATCATTGTCCCATTAGGTAGATGACAGCAAGTATATGTGACAGTGGAATCAAAATAAATACTGTAAAATATGGTTATCACCCCAAAATGGAACGTACTACAGCATTGCTCGCAGTCCTAATTATCCAATACAGTGTTCAGAGAAAGAATGTTGACATAAATAAAACACGAAAAATAATGATGATATTGAGAGTCAAAATATTTTTTCATCAGTAATCATACTAATGGGCTGTGTACTACCCATAAAAACATGATTATTGTCATCAAAAAACATGCGGATAAATATAGGGTTTAAACTGTTCAGGAACGATTAATGAACGAATTGATGTCCCACTCTATGTTCAACCCGTGTGGGGTATAGCATTTGATTTGGTGTATCCAGAATGTCTCCAGTTTAGATACACCCCTAACCTTGGATTCACCTCTCCAGTGTGCTGTAAACTTGTCAATAATTTGGAATTTCGAACCTTCTGGGTTCTTATTGTGGCAGGACAGATAGTGTTTCGGGACGCTGTGGTTGGTATGTCCTGCTCTTATTGCGGCGAGATGTTCGTTTACTCTGATGGCAAAAGTCCTTATAGTGCGTCCTATATACTGCTTCCCACACGGGCAAGTGATTAGGTACACAATATATTTCGTATGGCAGGTTACAAAACAATTCATTTCGTAAACTTTGCCAGTAACGTTGGACTTAAAGGAATCGCATTTCCTGCGGCATGAATTGTTCATACACACGTTGCATTTGCGACATGGGTAAAACCCTTTCATGTCGTGGAAAAATAAAGGTGGACATGGAGGGTCAATGATGTTAGGAGCAATTTTTCCCCTAAGCGACATAGCGCCTCTATAGATAACCCCTGCTCGATCTGGCAGTAAGGGGCCTAATACTCGATCATTTTTGAGAATCTTCCAGTGTTTAGCCATGATCTCTTTAATTTGTCTGTGTTGGACTGAAAAATTGGTCAAAAAGGACCATTTGTGCTTATTTTCTTTGTTCTTTGGAGGCTTCTCAATTAATAGGGTTTCACGGTCAATCCTAGATACTTTCTGTATTTCATCGTCAATATGTTCTGCCTTATAGCCCTTGTCCAAAAATCTCTTTTTAAGAATGCCTGCCTGATGGTGGAAATCAGGGAGGAATGAACAATTGCGCCTAATGCGCATGAGTTGGCTGCGGGGCACTGATTTCAGCCATGATGCGTGGTGGCAGCTATCGACCGGAATGTAGCCATTCCGGTCGGTAGTTTTAAAGAAGGTTTTGGTCGAAATACGACCTTCGCTAGCACTAATTTCTAGATCTAGAAAATGTATAGTAGAATTACTCGCCTCGTAGGAAAGTTCAATGCCGATGTCATTGTTATTTAACCTCGACATGAAATCATTAAGTGATTCCATAGAGCCTTTCCATAGGAGGAGGATGTCGTCGATGTATCTGGACCAAAACACGAGTTGTGGAGGGTCCAGAACATGGACGACATCCTCCTCCCACTTCCCCATAAAAATGTTGGCGAGGCTAGGGGCGAACTTGGCGCCCATAGCAACTCCCTTGGTTTGTAGATAGTAATTACCATCGTACCAAAAATAATTATGTTTGGTTGCATAATACAATAAGTCCATTATAAATCGCTTTTGTGTGAAAGAAATGGATCTATTGCGACCAAGGAAGGTATCGACCGCCTTCAACCCTAAATCATGAGGGATACATGTGTACAACGAAGTGACGTCAGCCGTGACCAATAAAAGGTCATTACTGTATGTGACTTGCTGCAACTTCGAGATGGTATCTCTGGTGTCCTTCAGATATGAGGGTATGGTTTTAACTAGGGGCTGTAAATAAAAGTCGATATATTTTCCTATCCTAGAGGTGATGGAATCTATGCCACTCACGATGGGCCTACCGGGAGGGTTGTTAACATTTTTATGTACCTTAGGCAGGTAGTACATAATGGGTATTCGGGGCGCAACCGGTACAAGATAACTTTTTTCTTTTTTATCTAAAATCCCCAATTGTGCCCCGGTGTCAATGAGGTCTATGAGGCTTTTCTTAAAATCTGATGTAGGGTTTTTGGGTAAAGGGGAGTAGGTGTCAGAATCGCTCAAAATTCTAATCATTTCGGCATGATAGGCGACTTTGTCCAGTACAACAATCCCCCCCCCTTTATCCGCCGGACGGATAACTAAATCCTTACGTTCACATAACGATTTTAAACCAGCTTTAATATCTGAATTATTATGTATTCTTTTATTTGGGAGATTCTCTAAATCATTCAGCACCAAGTCCCTGAAGACCTTAATCGAAGGTGCTACTGGGCACGGTGGATTAAAAAGCGAAGGATTAGCTAAGCCTGAGTGCACAGTATTTGACGAGAAATTTGAAACAAGACTATTTCTAGGATTGGAAAGTATATAGCGTTGCACATTCAGTTTCCGTACATATTTTTGTACATCAATGAAAGTGTGAAACTTACTAAGTTTCTTTGGGGGAACAAATTTCAGGCCTTTGGCAAGGACTGATTGTTCAGCCTCTGACAACGCTACTTTACTCAGGTTAAATATTCCACTATTCATTATACTCGTTTTCTTTTCCCTGGAGCGCCGCCCCCCTCTGCAACCCCGCTTTGTTCTAGTTTTCTGTTGTGGCTTTCCAACTCTCTGGGAAAACCCTGCGAGTTGGCGGGTCTGGGTAGGTTTTGATTATAATTATATGGTGACCTGTTGTGTTGTCCATACTCCCTATCATGGTATGAATAGTGAGAATTAAAATCATCCCTATATCCCTCTCCTCTAAGCGGGGAGAACCTATTGTAAGTATGAACAGGGGTTCTATGATTAGGTAGACTAGGTGGATTATGGTATTCACGATAATATGAATTATCTCGCCTCGGTGAGTAATCATAATTCTGATAATCATAATGGGGTATTGGATCTTTTTTACCCCTTCCTCTTCCTTTATTACCCCTCCCTCTATTGTTCCCATTTTGAGGTGGGCCATGTCGGGGTGTTGGCGTGTGAACCACATTGGATTGAGGTTGTCTATTCTCATAGGCATTCCGTTCGCCTCTGTTTTGTGTGTGTAATGTCTCTTTTAAAAGAGAAATTCTAGATTCGGATTGATCGGAAACTTCCATATGGGGTTCATCCGTGTTTAGAGTAGTCATCGTCTGGTCTTTAGTCTGCCAGCTGAAGACCAACCCATTTTTATAGTCGGTGTTATCTCGCATGTATTTTTTCTGTTTTTTTACTTTCTGCTCTCTCTCTTCTTTCTCAAGATGGTTTTTAAGATTGGTGGACAAAGTAGTGTATTCTATGGTGGTTTTATGTGGGAGGAGTTTATCTCTTATCTCTTTGATTTCCTTATCAATAATTGTTCTCCTTATACGTTTTTTGTCTATGAGAAATCCAAGTAGTGATATGCCAGCCTCGTTGAAATAATTGAACCATATGTCAAATTCCATGTCACCCTTTTGGGGATGTACATTCCATCTTAGCCCTCGGGGGACCATGCGTTCTTTGACATATTGTTCGAGGAAAGCTATATCCCATTCCAAATGGATCTCAGAGACCATTACATTTTTTAAGTCTTAAAAATGCACCAGCCAACTCAGAATCGGCAGTGGTGGGGGTAAAAACCCCATCAGTACTAAATGAGCGGTTCGTCCTGTAATCGAACACGTCCATTTTTAATGACGATGCCCAAAGTGTGTCAAAAGGCTATCAAATGTATTAATAAAACCCTGGGAAATATGATAACCCCTTTCAGATGAAAAATGGAATTAACAGTGAAAGTGATAATTCCGTGTTGAATCAAATGGACTTAACAGTGAAAGTGATAATTCCGTATTGAATCAAAAATAGGGGGGCTGCAGCTGAAATGTCAAGACAAGTCAGAAATTTATATATGTGGATACAGCCGCGCTTCCCCTGTGATGAAGCTGCCGACACAACAATATGACAAAATTGTGTAGTGAATAGAAAATAGATAAGTGTGGCGCTAAAAAAAGTGTGTATCTGACCGATAGCCGTAAATGGGAATGGAATCCTTAGTACAATACTATCGCGCAGAATTTGGTGACTCACCACCATACAACAGTGGTGAACAAGTATGAGTATAAACAATCCACATCAGAAATGTTTATAGAAATTCAAATACAAAACCATATATCAAATAGTGTTGCTTATAGGTGTAAATCCATAGAATTATGACCCAGAAAAAATAAAGTTTAAATATTAAAAAAAATGGTATAAACATGTGTGAACACACTTGGTAATGCGGTATTCTGGTGGTAAATACCCCACACTATGCTATGATTGGTAAATAAATACACAACAATCAAAGCCACAATAGCAATAATCACTCTGTGGTCATAACCGAAATGCACTTATATGTGTGGAGGGAATGACTCCCGAAGCAGTGATACAACGTGATAACGTGTATAAAGTATCAAATAATCAAATAATCAAATTGTGATAAAGAAAGATACTAATAAACCATCCTAAATTAACCCAATGGCTATATTCATAAGATAGTCCAAGGTGGTAAAGTTCATGTATAACACTGTAACGATATTCATATGACACTTCGTAATGTTCATCGACAGGACATCCTCAAATAATTTGGACGGCGTCTAGAACTGTGTGGTACAGAGGTAAGATTTGGTACGCTTACCGTTATGGATGGACCCACTGACCTTTGGTGAGGGGTCAAACGAGCTTGAGTGTGCCGGCAGGTGATGTTTGTAGAATAGTGAGCGAGGAACCAGGATCAGAAGTCTGGACCAAGACTGAGCCGGCGCAACAGTCTATACTCACCAGATCACGAATGTAGATGCAGCGAACACACTCGGAGGAGCTGTAAAGTCGCTCGATTGCCTTTACCCCAGAAAAAGGGCTCAATGGGTCAGGACCATGCAAAATAAAAGAGATATAGAGGGCCTCCTCATAGTGTAAAACAATCCGATCACGGATTAATTTTTATTTAAAATTCTTGTTTGTCAAGTAAAAAACGACAAAAGTAAAAACAAAGACAAACCAAGAAGCAAAACAAACGCAGTGGTAGTGTGTAGCGTAGCCGCCCGACGCGTTTCGTCTCACAAGACTTCAACAGGGGCATAGGCTAGTGAGCCACCTCTGCGTTATATATATACCACCTATACAATACATAAAGGCATACACCTGAGCTCATTAAGGGCAGCCCCACTTCCGGTTGTGCAATCCCAAAAATAAACTCAGTCTGATTGGTCAAAAATAACCAATCGGGGCATCCACCTACCTGACACGAGGGTCAAAAGCAACTCCAACCAATCCCGATGGTCAATCTAGACACTGGCACAGGCACCAACAGATGTCATTGGCTGCCAAACCCCATGTCCATGTACCGACCTTTCAAACGTGCAAACGAATGGAGTCTTGGTTTGGGCGCAAAAAAGTGCATTGGACACGCACGTGGGACGCCAGCGCATCACGTGTCATAATATGTCCTATAAACGAGGAGTGCCGGTGTCCACATACAAAGGCTCGTAATAGCCGTGCGCCGCGCACAATGTACTGCGCATGCGCAGCGGCCCACAGCACGCACAGCACGACAACACAGCGGCGAGACCAATCAGCGGCCACGCCGCGGCCGGCGAGAAACGGATCTCCGCCCATCCCCGCGCATGACTCAATCGCGCATGGGCGACGGTCACAATGGTAAACAAAGTGTTCACATAGCAACACCCAATAGAGGCGAGCGGGACATGCTACCTCATCACGGACACGTCACACGCAATCACGTATGCGCGACGGTCTCCAGGGTAAACAATGTGATCACGTGACAGCACCCATTATGGGTGGGCGGGACATACCTCCACATCGCGGACGCGTCACAAACGACGCAATCAGCACATATAGAGGCGTCCATATGAATATAAAAAAGTAATAAAAATATGAGAAATTAAATAAAATGTTAACATCAAGATAAGTGTATAGGGTGAATTAATTTAGAAACCGGAGTCGGACTGCCACTAGTGGCTAAACTCATATAATTTACATATCATTGTCCCATTAGGTAGATGACAGCAAGTATATGTGACAGTGGAATCCAAACAAATACTGTAAAATATGGTTATCAACCCAAAATAAAACATACTACAGCATTGCTCGCAGTCCTAATTATCCAATACAATATTCAGAGAGAGAATGTTGACATAAATAAAACACGAAAAATAATGATGATATTGAGAATCAAAATATTTTTTTTTAAAAATATTTTTTCATCAGTAATCATACTAATGGGCTGTGTACTACCCATAAAAACATGATTATTATCATCAAAAAACATGCGGATAAATATAAGGTTTAAACTGTTCAGGAACGATTAATGAACGAATTGATGTCCCACTCTATGTTCAACCCGTGTGGGGTATAGCATTTGATTTGGTGTATCCAGAATGTCTCCAGTTTAGATACACCCCTAACCTTGGATTCACCTCTCCAGTGTGCTGTAAACTTGTCAATAATTTGGAATTTAGAACCTTCTGGGTTCTTATTGTGGCAGGACAGATAGTGTTTCGGGACGCTGTGGTTGGTACGTCCTGCTCTTATTGCGGCGAGATGTTCATTTACTCTGATGGCAAAAGTCCTTATAGTGCGTCCTATATACTGCTTCCCGCACGGACAAGTGATTAGGTACACAATATATTTCGTATGGCAGGTTACAAAACAATTCATTTCGTAAACTTTGCCAGTAACGTTGGACTTAAAGGAATCGCATTTCCTGCGACATGAATTGTTCATACACACGTTGCATTTGCGACATGGGTAAAACCCTTTCATGTCGTGGAAAAATATAGGTGGACATGGAGGGTCAATGATGTTAGGAGCAATTTTTCCCCTAAGCGACATGGCGCCTCTATAGATAACCCCTGCTCGATCTGGCAGTAGGGGGCCTAATACTCGATCATTTTTGAGAATCTTCCAGTGTTTAGCCATGATCTCTTTAATTTGTCTGTGTTGGACTGAAAAATTGGTCAAAAAGGACCATTTGTGCTTATTTTCTTTGTTCTTTGGAGGCTTCTCAATTAATAGGGTTTCACGGTCAATCCTAGATACTTTCTGTATTTCATCGTCAATATGTTCTGCCTTATAGCCCTTGTCCAAAAATCTCTTTTTAAGAATGCCTGCCTGATGGTGGAAATCAGGGAGGAATGAACAATTGCGCCTAATGCGCATGAGTTGGCTGCGGGGCACTGATTTCAGCCATGATGCGTGATGGCAGCTATCGACCGGAATGTAGCCATTCCGGTCGGTAGTTTTAAAGAAGGTTTTGGTCGAAATACGACCTTCACTAGCACTAATTTCTAGGTCTAGAAAATGTATAGTAGAATTACTCGCCTCATAGGAAAGTTCAATGCCAATGTCATTGTTATTTAACCTTGACATGAAATCATTAAGTGATTCCATAGAGCCTTTCCATAGGAGGAGGATGTCGTCGATGTATCTGGACCAAAACACGAGTTGTGGAGGGTCCAGAACATGGACGACATCCTCCTCCCACTTCCCCATAAAAATGTTGGCGAGGCTAGGGGCGAACTTGGCGCCCATAGCAACTCCCTTGGTTTGTAGATAGTAATTACCATCGTACCAAAAATAATTATGTTTGGTTGCATAATACAATAAGTCCATTATAAATCGCTTTTGTGTGAAAGAAATGGATCTATTGCGACCAAGGAAGGTATCGACAGCCTTCAACCCTAAATCGTGAGGGATACATGTGTACAACGAAGTGACGTCAGCCGTGACCAATAAAAGGTCATTACTGTATGTGACTTGCTGCAACTTCGAGATGGTATCTCTGGTGTCCTTCAGATATGAGGGTATGGTTTTAACTAGGGGCTGTAAATAAAAGTCGATATATTTTCCTATCCTAGAGGTGATGGAATCTATGCCACTCACGATGGGCCTACCGGGGGGGTTGTTAACATTTTTATGTACCTTAGGCAGGTAGTACATAATGGGTATTCGGGGCGCAACCGGTACAAGATAACTTTTTTCTTTTTTATCTAAAATCCCCAATTGTGCCCCAGTGTCAATGAGGTCTATGAGACTTTTCTTGAAATCTGATGTAGGGTTTTTGGGTAAAGGGGAGTAGGTGTCAGAATCGCTCAAAATTCTAATCATTTCGGTATGATAGGCGACTTTGTCCAGTACAACAATCCCCCCCCCTTTATCCGCCGGACGGATAACTAAATCCTTACGTTCACATAACGATTTTAAACCAGCTTTAATATCTGAATTATTATATATTCTTTTATTTGGGAGATTCTCTAAATCATTCAGCACCAAGTCCCTGAAGACCTTAATCGAAGGTGCTACTGGGCACGGTGGATTAAAAAGCGAAGGATTAGCTAAGCCTGAGTGCACAGTATTTGACGAGAAATTTGAAACAAGACTATTTCTAGGATTGGAAAGTATATAGCGTTGCACGTTCAGTTTCCGTACATATTTTTGTACATCAATGAAAGTGTGAAACTTACTAAGTTTCTTTGGGGGAACAAATTTCAGGCCTTTGGCAAGGACTGATTGTTCAGCTTCTGACAACGCTACTTTACTCAGGTTAAATATTCCACTATTCATTACACTCGTTTTCTTTTCCCTGGAGCGCCGCCCCCCTCTGCAACCCCGCTTTGTTCTAGTTTTCTGTTGTGGCTTTCCAACTCTCTGGGAAAACCCTGCGAGTTGGCGGGTCTGGGTAGGTTTTGATTATAATTATATGGTGACCTGTTGTGTTGTCCATACTCCCTATCATGGTATGAATAGTGAGAATTAAAATCATCCCTATATCCCTCTCCTCTAAGCGGGGAAAACCTATTGTAAGTATGAACAGGGGTTCTATGATTAGGTAGACTAGGTGGATTATGGTATTCACGATAATATGAATTATCTCGCCTCGGTGAATAATCGTAATTCTGATAATCATAATGGGGTGTTGGATCTTTTTTACCCCTTCCTCTTCCTTTATTACCCCTCCCTCTATTGTTCCCATTTTGAGGTGGGCCATGTCGGGGTGTTGGCGTGTGAACCACATTGGATTGAGGTTGTCTATTCTCATAGGCATTCCGTTCGCCTCTGTTTTGTGTGTGTAATGTCTCTTTTAAAAGAGAAATTCTAGATTCGGATTGGAAATTTGCGATTGCCTATTACAGAGGCAGAACAGGGAACTGCCTTTGTAAACAAGGCAATTCCCCATTCTGACAGGAGACATGATAGGGATCTACTGTTCTCAGTGATCGGGAACAGTGATCTCTGTCATTGGATTGAGATTGTCTATTCTCATAGGCATTCCGTTCGCCTCTGTGCTATTTTGTGTGTAAAAATAATAAAAATAATAAAAATGCCATAAATCTATCCCCTATTTTGTCTCTTTTGCGCAAACCAATCAATATAGGCCTATTGTGATTTATTTTACCAAAAATAAAAGAATATACAATCGGCCTAAACTGATGAATACATTTATTTTTTTTACATATTTTTTGGGGCTATGTATTATAGTTTTATAGCAAAAAGTTTTTTTTCAAAATTGTTGCTCTTTGTTTATAGTGCAAAAAATTAAAATGTTTAATTGTATGCAAAGTCGGATTGATGAATTTGGACGCTATATTTTTTTATTTTGTAAGATGGAGGATAGAACATTTGTATTGGACAATGTGTACATCCCACCCCCTTTTAATAGCACGATTTTGCATAGTTTGATGGAGTTTGTCCTGGATAAGCCAGGTGTCCCGGTGTTACTCATGGGGGACTTTAACATGGTCATGGACCAGAAACTTGACAGGTTCCCCCAGGGAGTACAAAGGGGTGGTGTAACGGACGACCGACTGGCCCAATTTCTGGGAGAGATGGGTCTGAAGGACATTTGGAGAATATGGAACCCGATGTCCCATCGATACTTGCGCTTCTCCAGGACACACTCCACTCTATCGAGGATTGATCTAGTTTTGGGTAACGAGGAGATACCTATAGTAAAAAACGTAAGCTATATGCCAAGAGACCTATCGGATCACTCCCCGGTGATAGCCTCATTGGAAATAGGGGAAGGGAAACGTACAAGAGTGGATAATAAACCCCTACTGGATGGAACTTATGGGAGAACCACAGGCGGTATTGACGGCCTTAAGGGAATTCCTTGAAATTAATATAGGTACTGCCCCGGAGGGGGTGGTATGGGACAAACTCAAAGCTTTTCTTCGAGGTTTAATAATCCAACAAGTATCAAAAATCAAAAAACAATCTAAGGAATGGGAAAACTGGCAGGAGCGAGAGTGATATTAGCAGAAGAACAATATATTAATCACCCGACACCCGAGAGACTTAAGGTATGGACAGAGACACAACAGAACTATCGCTTAACAATGCTTGGGAGCGCAGAGAATAAACAAATCTTCCAAAAGCAAGTAGCTTTCGGTGAGGGTGAAAGCATGGGTCGAATGCTGGCCCATTTGGTCAGGACGAATTCACCCTCATCAATGGTACCAATGATAATTAAAAATGAGGGCAGGATGTCCTCACACACTACAGAGATAGTAGACAGGTTCAGAGACTATTACGGGGGCCTATTTAATTCTCGGTAGGAGGAAACGGGGGAAGAAATGGACAACTTTTTTGGAAATTTAAGGATTCCTGCCCTTTCTGAGGAAGATAGGATGACACTTGACATGTCTATAACACTAGAGGAAATACAGCAGACTGTGCTGGAAATGGCAGGACAGAAGTCCCCAGGCCCGGATGGTCTCCCGGCTAAGACATATCGGTACTATGGGGGAGTGCTGCTTCCTGAGCTTTTGAGGGTCCTAAACTGGTCGGTCAGGAGGGGAGATTTCCCTTCATCTATGATGGAGTCCACTATAATAGTGATACCTAAGGAAGGAAAAGACCCACTTAATCCTGCCTCATACAGACCTATATCCTTGCTAAACTCAGACACTAAGATCTTAGCAAAGGTTTTGGCGGCCAGACTAAATAAAGTCATACAGAAACTCGTCCACCCTGATCAATCTGGATTTATACCCAGTAGGTCTACTAGCATAAATATCACACGGGTGTACCTGAATCTTCAGGTTCCAACGGACGAGAATGGAAGAAGGGCTATTCTTTCTCTGGACGCCGCCAAGGCCTTTGACAGCCTAGAATGGAAATATCTTTGGAGAGTCCTAAAAGAATTTTAATTTGGACCGATTTTCATTAAACTGGTAAAGATGTTGTACAAAACAGCTGAGGCGAAGGTGAAGGTGAATGGCGTGCATTCCGACAAGTTTCGATTGAGGAGGGGAACGAGACAGGGGTGCCCTCTGTCTCCCCTTCTCTTTGCCCTCACAATCGAACCCTTGGCCATATCCTTTAGATCTTCCCCAGGGAAAAAAGGTTATAAAAGAGGGGAGATGGAAGAAAAAGTAATATTTTACGCGGACGATCTCCTCCTATTACTTGGAGATACGCAGAATTCTTTAAAAGAAACCATGGATAAACTCAGGGAATTTTGGTCAATTTTCAGGGCTTATGATAAACTGGGAAAAATCTACACTGCCAGTTGACCCCTTAGAAAGCTCTCTACCTCAAGATACAAATAGTGAACCAAATAAAATATCTTGGTATAACCATTTCTAGAGATCCTAAAAAATACATTGTGGATAATCTTGTCCCATTGCTAACTAAATTTAAAGGGAAAACTAAAGCGTGGAAAAAGCTCCCACTATCAGCGGTGGGCCACTGTAACTTAATTAAAATGATACTTCTGCCACAGCTGCTGTACGTCTTACATAATTCTCCAATATGGATATCTAAAAAATGGTTCCAAAAGATTGACACCATATTCAGAGAATTCATTTGGAAGGGGGGCTCAGCAAGAATCCCTTTAACCACCTTACAACTACCAAAACAGGAGGGGGGAGTTGTACTCCCACACCCCTTTAGTTACTTCCCGGCAGCGTAGCTCCAACATGTGGGAGGCTGTGATACTGAGGAGGGAGAACAAGAGAGGAAGATGCTCCTTCAAAAGACTCTGCATAAATCGCTGGTTGAAACAATGGAGGCAGGGTCCTTCTCGCGTGGGTTACCCACCCTAGATTTAATGACGAGAGTTTGGGAAGCAGTAAAAAAAATATTGGGGTATAAAGGACTTCAGGAATACACCCCCCTATGGAAAAATAGTAAGTTAGGGGAAGTACAGAAGATGGGGACAATTAACCACTTAAGCCCCGGACCAATTTGCAGCTAAAGGACCAAGCCCCTTTTTGCGATTCAGCACTGCGTCGCTTTAACTGACAATTGCGCGGTCGTGCGACGTGGCTCCCAAACAAAATTGGCATCCTTTTTTTCCCACAAATAGAGCTTTCTTTTGGTGGTATTGGATCACCTCTGCAGTTTTTATTTTTTGCGCTCTAAACAAAAATAGAGCAACTTTTTGCTATAATAAATATCCCCAAAAATATATATAAAAACATTTTTTTTTCCTCAGTTTAGGCCAATACGTATTCTTCTACATATTTTTGGTAAAAAAATCGCAATAAGCGTTTATTGATTGGTTTGCGCAAAAGTTATAGTGTCTACAAAATGGGGGATAGTTTTATGGCATTTTTAATAATAATTTTTTTTTACTAGTAATGGCGGCGATCAGTGATTTTTATTGTGACTGCGACATTATGGCGGACATGTCGGACAATTTTGACAAATTTTTGGGACCATTGGCATTAATACAGCGATCAGTGCGATTAAAAATGCAATGATTACTGTAAAAATGTCACTGGCAGTAAAGGGGTTAACCACTAGGGGGCAGTGTAGGGGTTAAGTGTGACCTATGTGGGTTTTTTTTACTGTAGGGGGCATGGCTTGGGGTGTGACATCACTGATGGTCTTTCCCTATGACAGGGAACAGACGATCAGTGACAGCCTCACTAGGAAGCACGGGGAGAGGTTTGTTTACATTTACCTCTCCCCGTTCTTCAGCTCTGTGACCCGATCGCGGGACACCGGCGGCGATCGGGTCCGCGAGTCCCGCGGCCACGGTCACGGAGCTCAGGACCGGGTCGGGCGCGACCCACGGCTGGGCTCTTAAAGGGCAACGTACCTGTACGTGCTTATACCCAGCCATGCCATTCTGCCGACGTACATCTGCGCGAGGAGGTCCTTAAGTGGTTAAGGAATGCGAAAGATGAGGAATAAATTATATTGCTCAGCTTTACCAAGATGTAAATTTAAAATCCTTTCAGGAACTGAGAGAACAGTATGCAATTCCGAGTAAATCCTTCTTTAGATATTTGCAGATCAGGCACGCACTGAGAGAAAAGTTTAATGGGAGGACATTAGAATGGAGTAAGATACCTTTGCTCCAGAAAGTCATCAGTGCAAAAACATTGAAAGGTTTAATATCCAAAGTCTACCCAAGTATTTATAAAGGGAGTCTGAAGAAATGAAAGTCTCGCCATGTAGGAAGAAATGGGAAAGGGATTTGGGAAGTATATCTGAAGCACAGTGGAAAGAATCCTGGAACTTGCCTCATCGGTCTGTGCCCCGTCAAATGGTATCTCCCGTCGAAAAATGCTTCCTACAATGTGCGCATGCACTATGGTGACGTCACGCCAGCTGATCAGGAAATCAGCTGGTGTGCCTTTCAGTTTTCCGCATGCGCGGGCACTTTTCAATGGAGGGCACTATTCGATAGAACATCGGCTTCCTGCAATATAGATAAAAAAAATCAAGGAAAAAATTGGCGTGGGTTCCTCCCCCCAGTCCATACCAGGCCCTTTGGGTCTGTTAAGGATTTTAAGGGGAACTACACGGCAACATTTAAAAAAGAAAACCAGCGTTGGCTCTACCCCTAAAATCCATACCAGGCCCTTTGGGTCTCACATAGATTTTAAGAGGAACTCCACCCCAAAAAAAAAGAATTGGCGTGGGGTCCCCCCAAATTCATACCAGACCGTTATCCGACCAAGCAGCCTGGCAGGCCCGGAAAGGGGGGGTGAGTGAGCCCCCCGCCCCCCTCTGGAACCATGCCAGGCTGCTTACCCTCAACATGGGGAGGGTGCTTTGGGGTCCCCCCAAAGCACCTTGTCCCCATGTTGATGGGGACAAGGGCCTCTTCCCCACAACCCTGGCCCAGTGGTTGTGGGGGTCTGCGGGTGGGGGGCTTATCGGAATCTGGAAGCCCCCTTTAACAAGGGGGCCCCCAGATCCCAGCCCCCCCTATGTGAATAGGTATGGGGTACATTGTACCCCTACCCATTCACCAAAAAAAGTGTCAAAAAGTAAAAACCACAATGGACAGTTTTTGACAATTCCTTTATAAAAAAAGAAAAAAAAAGAAAGTGTCCCACGATGTACATCCATCGTCAATCAAGCTGTCCGTAGGGCCCGAAAAATTGGAAAAAAAAGAAAAAAAAACTGTGCCATGGGAGGCCTCCCGTGACTGCTCTCTTTTGGCTGTGACAGCTGTTATATAGGCAAGAGCGGGGCCACACACTGACGTAACTGGATGACCCCGCCCCTTCTGACATCACATGATGTCAGAAGGGGGCGGGT
The DNA here is from genome assembly GCA_028564925.1 of Lithobates sylvaticus. Classification (NCBI taxonomy): domain Eukaryota; kingdom Metazoa; phylum Chordata; class Amphibia; order Anura; family Ranidae; genus Lithobates; species Lithobates sylvaticus. Next base: position 348,476,203 of record CM053026.1, on the reverse strand, counting down.
CACTCGGTTACATCACCGGGTGGCAGTCCTTGCCTATATAACAGCTGTCAAAGCCAAGAGACAGCAGTCGCTGGGAGGGCTCCCATCGAGGCGGAGCTTTTTTTTTTGTTTTATTTTTCGGGTCCGTTTTCTTTATTGAAGATGGATGGACATCACGGGACTTTTTTAATAAAGGAATTGTCAAAAACTGTCTATTGTGTGTAGCGCCGGTACTCCTGACGAGTACGCGCTGTGGCTTTAAATTTCGTTTTTGCCCAAAACTGTAGTTGAGTTTTGGGGTTAATTGCTCTAAATTATGCTTTGGCATCAGTTTGGCTGGGCTGTATTGAGGTTCTGCCTGGTCATAAGTGGGGTTTGCACCTGTGCTAGGCCTTGGAACGCAGTCTGGTTGGACGCATTGGGTACCAATCTCGTCTTGGAGCCAATCAGTGGGCGCGTTTGTCTCGCTGTGTATTCCCGAAGAGGGTACTTAAGGTGCTGAAGTCACGTGGTTCAGGGTTCTGGTCCAGAAGTTGTTGCTGACTCCATGGTCCTGATCCTCCTGACCACCCCTCAGAGGCGCTCACGGCCTGGGGTGCGGATCCATCCGTTTCCAAACCTCGAAACTGGCTAGTTCGAGGCACAGTAACTGGAAGGAGGATTCTAAAGTGTTCCGGTGCCATCTCGGGTTTGGAGAGGCCCAGCAACTACATGCAACTACATGCAACCAGGGGAGGACTCTTCAGAAGAGGGACACGCACGAGGCTGGCTGCTCGGTAAGAGCCTGGAAGCTGAGCTGCCATGGACATTGATTGAATCCACAATTTCTTACGGTATTGCCGGACCGGCTGAAAGATTCTGGTACAGTAATGCCCCGTACACACGATCGGACTATCCGGCGGGATTGTCCGCCAAGACTAGAGTCCGCCGGACAATCCGCCCGTGTGTGGGCTTCGGCGGACTTTTTCTTCCCAAAAGTCCGGCGGACTTAGTAAGAAGTTTTGACTCAAAATT
>CM053026.1:348449155-348474723 GCA_028564925.1 Lithobates sylvaticus | reverse complement strand
ACCCAAACAAAATTGACGTCCTTTTTTTTTTCCCCACAAATAGAGCTTTATTTTGGTGGTATTTGATCACCTCTGTGTTTTTTTTTGTTTTTTTTTGCGTTATAAACAAAAGAAGGGCGACCAATTTGGGAAAAAACACAATTTTTTTTAAACTTTTTTTGCTTTATTTGGGGCCAATGTGGTGCCCATATTTAAAAAAAGGGATCAAAGTCTTTACCAAGTAACTATAGACCTGTTAGTTTAACTACTATAGTCCAAAAGATCCTGGAGAGTTTAATAAAAGATCACAGTGCGGACTTTCCCGAGTGCAGTCCACGCTGGTTTGTTCACCGCGAGGCAGGGACATGGCCGACTTATTCCAACTAACTTGCTATTATACCGCTGCAGCCCGCTGGGACACTATCTTGGACTTCGCCCCAGACTCGCCCATGGACCACGGACCTTCTTTGGCATTATATGCTTGTTTTATGCGGATACCATGTGAGTAGCCATTTGGCTGACATTTAATAAATTCCTTTTTCATCCAACATACTGCACTTAGCTTGGCGCACCTTGCCGTTTTTATTTGAAATCTGCAGTAATAACTGCTGGGATGGTAATTACAGTCTCTGATACCCACCTAAGTGCAGTATCACAGGGGGGTTTTATTAGAACAAAGGTTAAAAACTAGGGCTGTTACTGATTAAAATTTTCGTGTTCGATTAATCGATTTAAAAAAAAAAAATAGATTAATCGACTAATTTCGATTAATTATAACGCACATACAGATCCAACTACTTTTAGCTGGTCTCCTTGTATTGCAACTCTGCATTAGTCAGTGGTAAATGTGGTATACACTATATACAATCACCCGACACTAGTTAGTTTCCACAATCCATGACTTAACTTCACAGTTCACAAAAATATGTATTAAATTCAAACTGTAGCACTGATGGAAGTCATTTTTTTTTTCCACAGTAGCGTGACAATCCCTCCACCTCCAATCTAACTAATCACTCTCATCTTATGGCATGGACCCCTGTGCAAACAGGTGGTCATGCAAGCAGGTTTTAAAAGGTTTAACATGGACCATAAACTTCTCATGTCGCCTTAGATCTCAGCAAGTGCTCACCGCTTAAGTATAAGATTTAAGTTTTGTGTTCAAACACAAACTACTCGCATAAAGATGATAAAAACACAGCATGTAAAGCCGACAATCGTGTTAGTTCCGTAGGGCAGCAGCGGGTGACATCATGCGTAGCTCCTGCCCCATACGCGCTACGTTCAATCAGAACTTCAATGTCACCGGACTTCTCCCCCCTTCCCTTCGTTAGCAGACAGAGGCACTTAAGGAAGGGGGGAGGAGTCCGGTGACGTTGATGTCCGTGATGTCACCGGATCTCCGACGGAACTCCCTGAAGACCCGTAAGCCGGAAGAGAGGTGAGTACCAATCGAAAGAATTTTGATCGATCACAAAAATTAACGATCAATCGAGGAATTAATCTTTAATTAGCACAGCCCTATTAAAAACACTTACAAAGTGTAGATTAAACAGGCTTATTGTGTACTGGCTCGTCCGCCAGGGGTTCTCTATCCTCAATCCTGCATGGACCTTCGGGTTTAGGCTCTCTTGAGAAGTGATGAAGGAGGAGTGGACGTTCATGCGGTACACAGGAAGTCCACGCCAACCAGCGTGAAACGCTCGGGTGAACAGGACCTCACCAGGAGAGGAAGAAATTGTTGGGAAAGATCGGGCTACGCGCTTGGAGCCCTCTGCTCCTTCTGAAGGCCCCTGGCAACTAGGAGAGGGAGGCTGCTCCAGCAATGCCACCCCTGTGCTAATATGCCAAGTTGCGTGATGTTGGGATGTACCAACTCATGACTAGCCTCCCTAGCGCTCTTCCCTCTACCCCTCCTAGCTGTCACCCAGCTACCTACCTCTGGCTCCTGTACCTCCATTTATCCACCCCCCTCTATACTGGCCCCTGCCAGCACCTGCTGGTTAATGTCCAAGCTACTTTCCAGGGGTTGTTGATGCTGCGCACCCTGTTTTCTAGATCCAGGATCTGGGCTTCCAGAGAAACAACTAGTTTACATGTTGTACAGCAGTATTGGCTCTTGATTGGCTCATACATGGAGCAAGATGTGCACTGGATCGCATCACCAATCCTGCTGGACATTTTACCCGCTACTGTAATGGGGATATTAAAGGACTACTCTTGGTACTCTACACTACTATGGCTACTCTTGGTACTCTACACTACTATGGCTACTCTTGGTAGACAGGAGACAAGACCATTGCCCACTTGTAGGCTCTGATGAAAGGGGTACTCCCCTGAAACGCGTCAGCCATTCACTGAGGAACCATCAGGTCCTCCCGGTGTTCAAGAATCGTGACTGAAAGCAGTGGACGTGTGCATCCATCCATGTTTTTTGCCTATACCGTGTACTCGTTTGTGAGTAGTTTTTTTTGCTGTTTTTATATATTTTAATAAAACCTTTTAGTGGTAATGCACAAAGGTCGGTGCGCCCTTCTGTTTTTCTTGTTACTCTTGGTACTCTACACTACTATGGCTACTCTTGGTACTCTACACTACTATGGCTACTCTTGGTACTCTACACTACTATGGCTACTCTTGGTACTCTACACTACTATGGCTACTCTTGGTACTCTACACTACTTCAAATTACTCCTCGTGTTACTGCTATTCTAAGTTACTAAAGGTCACTCCCAGTACTCCACTTTGTTTAAAATTACTCAGTTACCTTCAATACTCCAAGTTACTTTAACCACTTCAATACCAGGCACTTCCCCCCTCCATGCCCAGGACAATTTTTAGCTTTCACCGTTGTCGCATTTTGAATGATAATTGCGCGGTCATTGAACGAATTTTTATAATTTTCTTCTCACAAATTGAGCTTTCTTTTGGTGGTATTTGATCACCTCTCCGGTTCTTTAATTTTTGCACTATAAGCGGGAAAAAAAAAATTGATAATTAAAAAATAAAATAAAAAAAAAAGATGGGCACTGATAGGTGGCACTGGATATGCAGCACTGATGAGGAGCTACTGACAGGCATTACTGAGTGGCACTTTGATGGGGCACTGACAGGCATTACTGATGGGGCACTGATTGGGACTTTTTTGGGCATTGTCATCCATTTATTATGGGGACAGGTGTTGGGCACTGATTGGCAGCTGATGGGCACCTTTTGATGGGGGCTGTGCTGATAAGCACATTGATTATTATCAGCACAGACCGCCCTCTGACAGGGAGAGCTACCAGGTGCGGTGTGTCAGACTAACACACAGCATCTCCAATCACCACACTGCGCACCCTGGCTCTGTTATCCTGATCACGTCATATGACGTCCGATCAGGATACAACACCACCTTTGCCGCCGTAATTCTGCTATATGGCGGGCAGCAAGTGGTTAAACACTCCCAGAATTCCCAGTCACTACCCCAACTTATCAGTCTGTACTCCGAGTCAATAATTAGCACTCCAAGTCAGTACCCAGTACTCTGTCAATACTCAAGTTACCCAAGGTCACTCTCGGCACTCAGCACTCGCTATCCAGTACTTTGTTATTTCAGATTGCTTTCAGTTGCTCACAATTAGAGGCGCACGATTAATCGCGAAAAGATTGCGATTTCGATTAACCCCCCCCCCTCCCCCCACACGATCTCATTTTTGGATGACCCGCAATTTTTTTCTACCGCCGGTTCCACGTAACCAGCGTAAAAAACGCAAATGGCGGATACCGGAACTGACGTCAGTCATCGGAGCGCGTGATGCAGTGCGCCGCTGGATGACATGGCCGGGAAACGAACACAGCGAGGTAAAGCTGTTTCCATAGAGATGTGGCTTACAGCTTCGCTGATCCCCGGACTGTCCTGCGCTGGGTGCCAGGATGGGGCTGGAGATGGAGCCTCTGCTGCAGGCCTGGAGCTACTTGCGGCGGAGGAAGTTCGAGCAATGCTCCCAGCTGTGTGGCCGCATCATGGAGAAAAAGCCCTATGACCAGGTACACCCAGTCCTATATGCACACCTCATATCCCATATACACCCAGTCCTATATACGCCTCATATCCCATATACACCCAGTCCTATATACACGCCTCATATCCCATATACACCCAGTCCTATATACACGCCTCATATCCCATATACACCCAGTCCTATATACGCCTCATATCCCATATACACCCAGTCCTATATACGCCTCATATCCCATATACACCCAGTCCTATATACACACCTCATATCCCATATACACCCAGCCCTATATACACACCTCATATCCCAGGTACACCCAGTCCTACATATACACACACACCTCATATCTCATATACACCCAGTCCTATACACACCTCATACCCCATATACACCCAGTCCTATATACACACCTATCTATATATATATATATATATATATACACCCAGTCCTATATACACACCTCATATCCCATATACACCCAGTCCTGTATACACACACCTCATATCCCATATACACCCAGTCCTATATACACACCTCATATCCCATATACACCCAGTCGGACTGTGATCTATGTGATTGTTTTATAGTCTTCCAGATTATAATGCATAAGCATTATAAGTATTAAATCCGCCCCTTTGAGAAAAGCATCCGCCCCTTGCTGTATTAAATGAATAACCATCCCTGAGCATCGGGAGCGAGCGGCAAGTTGATTGCGCATGCGCCGTCTACAGCTGATTTTTCTTTTTCAAATTGCCATTTTAAAGAATCGTGAGAATCGCGATCTTTAGTCTGAGCAAAAGAATTGCGATTCTCATTTTGCCCAGAATCGTGCAGCTCTACTCACAATACTAAAGTTAGATTTTTAGTTACTCCAGTGCCCCTAAATACTCTCAGTAATCTAGGTCCACCCTCACTTCTCTTGGTTATTCCCTGTACTCCAAGTTAAAGTAAAACTACTATAGGTACTCTCAAGTCACTACAGGCAGTACTCCAAGTCACTACAGGTAATGCCTGCAGAATTGGAATTGAGAACTCAATATTGAACTGTCTCCTGATATAGATAACCCTTATCTTTCTGCAAGATTACAGTGTTTTCCCTCAGCCCTTCTATTCTGCATAGACATCATGCAAAATGTAGCAGAATGTCTACACATTTTTGTACATATTGCAGAATTGTATGGCTTAGAGCTTGGTGACTGACCCTGCTTGCTCAGGAAAAGTGCCTTTTGCGCATTCCCTTTTGAAGGTGAGCTCCTCTTTTTCAAAATCCCTTGAGGAACACATTGAAGTAGTTATGGAGAGGAAGTTGTTCCTACCAAATTATCTTTAATTATGCTTCCCTATGGATTAGATCACTTCTAACTTGCATGTAAGAAGTGGCAGGCCCTCCTCCTCTAAGCCCACAGGACCTGCTCAGGAGTTGTCTTTAACTAAAGGTTCATCTTCACCCCTGGAGTTGAAAACCTATCCACTGACATTTGCTTAAGCTTAGTAGATATCCCAGACTTTTATTCCACTTTGTCTTTAGAAGAGGTACACAAAGAGCCTATATTGCTGTCCTTTTTTTTTTTTTCATTCCCCCTTTTTAACTACCCTTTCCTACTTTATGCTTCACAAAAAGCAGACCGTTTCCCTGTGTGGTCGGTCTCCTATAGACCTGTCACTATGTCTACTGTAGTAGCTAGACTTCTGCCTGTTCTGCTACAGACCAGTCACTATGTCTCTCATATGAGAGATATTCTAACTTTAATAGCAAACACAACATGAGGGAGTATAACCCATCTATGTAGTCCTTACACTACTGAAAAAAATCATTCTGTGGAATATTAATATCCCATTGTGTCCTGGAGACCTTTTTACTACAAGGCTCCTGAGCCTGATTCTTTGAACCATATGACCAAATACTGATGCTCACACTTCTCTTTGTTGTTTGATACCGCATCCTTTTCGAGCGTCTGACCCAACCTTTTGGTGTCTGGGGCATCTGGATCAAATTCTGATGTTAATATTTCAGCAGGACATTTTTGTCTCGAAGGAAAGAAAGAAAGAGAGAAAGAAAAAGAATGTATTTACCAATTATCGGGATGGAGGCACTTAATTGTGCTTCATTTAAAGTCCCAAAAATCCCCCCATTCTCGCATATATATATCGGGATGGAAGCACTTGGATATATGGGATTGATAGTGTTCCCGTACCTTCCTTGTGTGAGGTCTGCCCCCATTTATGGGGTACTTGATGTTAAGGTTTATATATTAGTGATATTTTTCATATCTGTTCTTGTGCATTTTTATATATATTTATTCCCAACTATGTACATGGTAATTATGTTTTGACAGCGTACCTGACACTAATTTATTGTCCCACATGGGTATATAGTCATAAGGGTCCATTGCACGCTTCCTGTCTGGCCTTTTCAGTGTTTTGTGTGGTGGACGGGACATTTGGTGTTGCTGGGCTCTTCTCTCCCTGCGGGAGCTGCGATGCGCTAGTGGGTCCTCCCCTCCTCCCTTTTCACTTGTGATCAGGAGGTTCGGGCGGACTGCACTCTGCGCATCGGCGCCACGTAACCTAGGCCGTGCGTGTGACGTCAGATTTGACGTCATCGCGCCGGCGTTCAGTGTTTTTTCATCCCTGTGTCTCTATGGGGGAGTTCTTTTGCGCGCTTGTCACTGAGTGTCCACTCGGGTCAGGTGCGGCTCCTCCCCCTTCGTCTCACATACGTGACGTTGGCGGCATTTTTAAACCCCACTTGGAGCTAGCTGTACATACGGCTAGTCTCTTCAGTGGGTCTATATACACCAGCCCTATGGTTTGCTGGTGTCATAGATGCGATATCTAGGTGAGTTGTTTTCTTCTCCTTCCCCATACTTGTATATATTTTTTTCATTGGCAATTTTGTCCCATTTTTTCTTTAGCTGTAACTTGGCACTTTATCCATTTCTTTTGTGACACTTCTATCCTACCCTTGCTAACTTGCATACTGTTCTCTATGTTACTTATTTTTACACGTCAACACATTTGTATCATCCTGATACATGCCATCACCCTCTTGTATAACTTACTGGGTTCACTACCAATTACTCTCAATGAAACATTATTATGTATTATACACATATTCAATACTTTGTTCCCAGATACGTTTGTGTCAACTACAACACATCTTTATTTTTGGATACACCCTGCCATATCTTGGTACTCTTATACTCTACCCGATATCGCATCCATATTCATGCCGCCTCAGCTCCCGTGGAGAGATGTGTCCCTGGCTCACCTTGCGCCCGCCATCGCGCAGTTCACTCACTGTCTGGGTTGGTGAGTGTGTTCTGGCTAACCATCTATACGCATTAAACGTTTATTTACCTATATACTCGTTTATATGGATAATCTGGCTCATTACTATTTTTTATATATATTCCATAGGAATTTTTTTGGTCGCATCAGCTCCTGGTGAGTGGGGATACACCTACCAGCTACATCGTACACGGAACCATATTTAACTACTATGTGATTCTTTTAAGTATATACTGAAAAAACAATCTTTTTAATTTTTTCAGTGGATGCATACTCACCATGTGGGTACATTTGTCGATGTCTGGCATGCAGATATATGGGCACTACTATGCCACGTTATTCAGTTTACCTACTATCATGCGCTGTTATGTATACATATTTTTTACCATGCTTATACTCTGTTTACGCCTCTATATGCATATGAAATTTAATATTTTCTATTGTTTCTATTTTTAACAATCAATAAAATTTCCATGGTGAAATTGTAAACATGGTTAAAATTTACCTCCACCACTGGTCTGGAAAGACCGGCTATTTCCTTTTCCTTTCCCAGCCTCTCTCATCCTCTTTGATCCCTAAACCCCCATCCATCTCGATATCTCTCCCCATACCCAACCTTATTTCCCTTGTCCCCCCCTTCCTCCCGTGGCCGTGGATACACTACTGATAGTCACCCTAAATGTCAAAGGACTGAATGTCCCAGAAAAAAGGAAAATGCTGTTAAACGACATGAGACGCATGAAAGCAGATATTGTACTTCTGCAGGAGACTCACTTCAGGGAGGATAAATATCCGATCCTGAAGAACAGATGTTACCCGACGGTATACCATTCCACCTATCTAGAAGCCAAATCTCGGGGCGTTTCTATCCAGATTGCAGCCAGAGTTCCCTGGAAGTTAGAGCTAAGAGCTGACCCAGCAGGCAGATTTCTATTTATTAAAGGGCTAATAGGAGACGAGAAGGTGACCATTGCCAACCTGTACGCCCCAAACAGCCAACAGGACTCTTTTTTTTTCTCAAAAAGACCTTATCACTCCGCGGTTTCACAGAAGGCCAACTTATAGTGGGGGGAGACTTTAATGTCCCCCTGATCCCAGCAGAAGATACCTCTACGGGTACATCATCCTCTTCCTGTAGCGCCCGAAAGACAATTCACAAGACTTTACATGACATGCAGTTAATAGATGTATGGCGACTCTCCCACCCCGGAGAACGAGACTACACCTTCTTCTCTCGCACGCACCAGGTGTACTCCCGTATTGACCACTTGTTACTCCCACACAACCAACTTCAGGCACTAAGGAACACGAGTATAGGATCAATTACGTGGTCCGATCATGCCCCGGTCTCTATGCAATATGCACTAACTGATCACAATAGGAGACAGAGACAGCCTTGGAGACTCTGAGAGCCTGTTGCAAGACCCGGAGGTGGTATCAGATGTGACAAAAGAAATCGCACACTATTTCCAGACAAATCTAACGGCAGATTGTAATATGGGACTTGTCTGGGAAGCTCACAAGGCGGTCATACGGGGAGTACTAATAAAAACATGGCGCGAGGCTAAAGAAGCAGCGGACAGCCCAAATTGCAACACTGATAGACAAACTCCAAAAACTGGAAACCAGACATAAACAGACACCGACCAGACTACTGGGGAACAAATTGGACACAATACGTAAGCAAATAACGGATATACTCCACTTTAAAGCCAAGGCGGCAATGCAGATCTCATGCAGTGACGTCACCGCATTTGCTTTCAGGAAGGAGGAAGGGTCCGTATCGATGCCGGCCGGCGTCTGCTATTTTATTGATCTAAAAGTTCTTTTATGCTTTCTCCTTTATATTTTAAATGTGAGTACAACTTTTTTTAAATAAAAAGCCTCATTTGTTTAAGTCAGTATCACACGATGGCCTGCCTTTTCTTTTTCTATGGTATTGTTTGGATGCACCGCCGAGTGCTGCAATCAGTATTAGATCCACCACGCTGGGTCTGGTCAGGAGTTCTTTGGCTGTGAGTGGCAGGTCCCAGGATATCATTCCTTTTTTGGGTGTCGCTTCTTCCCTTGGCGCCAGGATTCCTGTAGGGGCTCATTCTGAGTGTCAGTCTTTGCCAATTATCTGGTAAGGAGTATATATACTGGTGGTGGCACTTTCGTTTGACGTGGAGCACAGCGGTGTGGCATGAAATATAACGTTTATATGATCGCATCGTATTGGAATAAGGATCTATTTTGCTAACGATACTTCCTGTCTGTGTCATCTCCACTCTGGACTATTCTGTGGCTACAGTATCAATACTTCCTTGCCAAACATTAATTTTGTCATTTTAGTTCATAATGTGAATGCTATTTATTTAGTCATTTAGTTCATATTGTGCTCTTCTTGGTGTTTTTTTGACATCCATGATTAGTATGTGATTTTAGTGTCATAACCTATTATCTTCTAATACACCTATTGTGCACTATATTAGTTACACACATTAGGTAGTTATTGTACCCTCATACGGGATCTTATTAGCTACCTTCACCTGGCACAGTTTTTCTTCTTTATAATGCAGATCTCCCACAGGAAAGTATACGAGTCAGGGAATAAATGCGGTAGATTGCTTGCGCAATCCCTACGATCCCAAACAGCAGCCTCTTACATCCCACACATATACTCCACAACAGGCCAAAAAAAACTCTGCCCCGACAAATAACCCAAGAATTTAAATTGTATTATCAATCCTTGTATAATCTGCCGGTAAATCCCCGTACAGCAGGGAAGGTAACGGATTACATTAAAACGTCAACAATGCCCACTTTACCGACGGACACGCGTGACCTTCTGGACGAACCTATAACACTGACAGAACTGCAACTGGGAATAGGGAACGCGAAACGTAATAAGGCCCCAGGACCAGATGGACTTACGGTCCAATACTATAAGACCCTACTTCCCTCATTAGGAAATCTCCTGGTAAAAACGCTTAACGACCTCAGTAAGGAAGGTAATTTACATGACACCACATTACAGGCCAGATAGCGGTGATCCCTAAAGAGGGTAAGGACCCGTCCCAATGTGGGAGTTACCGCCCAATATCGTTATTGAACACGGACCTCAAATTGTTCACTAAGATAATTACCACTAGATTGCAAACCCACATACCCCGTCTAATTCACCTGGACCAAGTAGGTTTTGTCCCAACCATTTTAACCAGTTGCCGACCGCCCACTGTCTATTGACGGTGGGGGGCGGTGCGGCTCTCCTGGCGGGACGCCGTCATATGACGTCCTCTAAGAAAACACGGCCGCGCGCGCGATCGCGGGCGCGCAGCCGTGCTCTGTCGGTGTCGGCGTGTCCCGGAGACACGCCGCGTCACCGACAGGGGTGAACAGCCATTGGGCATGGCTGTTCACCATGTGATCAGCCGCGATTCCGTCACGGCTGATCACATTGTGAAGTCCCGGCTTTAGACCGCGCACGCGCGCGATCGGGAGCGCGCAGCGCGGTCATGTCGGTGGCGGCGTGTTCCCAGGAACACTGCTCGTCACCGACAAGGGTAAACAGCCAATGCCTGTCGGCTGTTTACCACGTGATCGGCTGTGATCCATTCACAGCCGACCACTAAATGTAAACAAAGACCGGTTACTAGCTGTTACCGGCTATTCTCTCCTCACACACCGTTACCAGTGTGAGGAGAGAACAGCCAGGACCAGTGAGTTACCGATCTTTGTCTGTTCTGTATTGTACTGCACCAAACGCCTAAAGATAACCTGTCACATCGCCCCCCCCCCCCCAATTACAGCTGTCACCCAACAGTCACCACATCAGTGTCCAAAAGTGCACCTGTCACCCATCAGTGTCCAAAAGTGCACCTGTCACCCATCAGTGTCCAAAAGTGCACCTGTCACCCATCAGTGACCATCGCCAGTGACCGTCATAAGTGACCGCCATCTGTGACCGTCATAAGTGACCGCCATCTGTGACCGTCATAAGTGACCGCCATCAGTGACCCAGATCTGTCACCTATCAGTGCCCAAAAAGTGCACCTGTCACTCACCTGTCACTGTCAGAGACTGCCGTCAGTGGTTCACCTGTTACCCATCGCCAGTGACCCATCCGTGACCCTCATCTGTCACCTATCAGTCACCATCAGAGACTGCCATCAGTGACCGTCACACGTCACCCACCAGTGACCGTCACCCGTCACCCACCAGTGACCGTCACCCACCAGTGACACCATTCGTCACCTGTCACCTGTCGCCCATCACTGACCGTCACCCACCAGTGACACCATTCGTCACCTGTCACCTGTCGCCCATCACTGACCGTCATTTGTCACCAGTCGCACAGCCCATCAGAAAGAATGTCCAAAAGATTATATTCAAGTGAGGAGGCGTTCCAGATCCTCGCCATGACTGATGAGAGCAGCGGGGAGTTCTCATCAGATTCAAATGCCAATTCCAATCGTTCAAATTCAGCATTTGAACCGATCGAAAGCAGTATATCGGCAAATGAATCGGAGGAAGAATGGATCCCTCCTAAACGAGCACGGCGTTCTGGAAACCAGGCAGCCACCAGCAATACATCCCAGGATCAAATTCCCAGGCCCAGTACCAGCGCTGCCGCCAGCGAAAGGCCACAAGAAATGCCCAGCCCCAGTACCAGCACTGCCGCATCATCACGCCCAAATGCCAGCACAGGAACAAATCCCCCAACTACCAGCACTGGAGTGCCACGTCCCCCAAGAGCCAGGGCCGCTACATACCTCCCAGATGGTCTTGCCAATCCAACATGGCTGCCTTCCAACTCAGGATCAGCAAGAATCCCCCCTTTCACCGCACAGCCAGGTGTGCAGGCCAATACCCAAAATTTTTCCCCAATTGATTGTTTTCATTTATTTTTGCCCGACACTTTTCTACAAGTCATCGTGGACCAGACCAATTTATATGCCCAGCAGTATATTGCCAACAACCCCCAATCATCTTACGCCCGTCCATTTGAGTGGAGAAGCTTGACTCTGGAGGAGTTCAAAGTGTTTATGGGCCTCACCATAAACATGGGGCTTACCAAAAAAAATGAAGGACATGCCTATTGGTCCACCGACCCCATCCACCACATGCCCATTTATTCTTTCGTTATGTCCCGGTCCCGATACAGGATGATAATGCGTTTTTTCCATTTCAGGGACAACAGCCAGTGCCCTCCCCGCAATCATCCAGATCATGACAAATTATATAAAATTCGCCCACTCATTGATTTCTTTTCCCAACGATTTGCAGAACTCTATGTCCCCGAAAAGCACATATGTGTAGACGAGTCCCTGGTACCCTTTTCAGGCCGGCTAGGAATAAGACAATACATTCCTAGCAAAAGGGCCAAATACGGAGTGAAGTTTTATAAGCTTTGCGAGAGAGCCACGGGATATCTGTATGCGTTCCGCATATACGAAGGAAGAGATTCCCAGCTCCAGCCCCCTGAGTGCCCGGCCTACATGGGCACAACTGGTAAAATTGTATGGGACCTGGCATACCCACTGCTGAGGAAAGGTTACCACATTTACCTGGATAACTTCTACACCAGCCTGCCCCTTTTCAGACACCTATACCTCGCAGAAACCCTGGCCTGTGGAACCTCCAGAAAGAATAGGAAGGGCTTCCCACAATCCATAGTAAACAAGAAATTGCGAAGGGGAGAAAGAGCAACCTTGCGATGCGACGAAGTGCTGGCTTTGAGGTGGAAGGATACCAGGAATGTGTTCATGATGTCCACCATCCATGATGACACTACGGTGGAAATTCAGAGACGACAAGGTCCCATCGTAAAGCCAAAATGTGTACACGATTACAATCTGTACATGGGGGGGGTGGATTTCAACGACCAAATGCTTCAGCCCTATTTAGCAATAAGGAGGTCCCGTTTTTGGTACAAGAAGGTAGCACTCTATTTAATTCATTTGGCCATTTATAATGCCTACATAGTTCACACCAAGTCCACAGAAAGCCCTTCCCACTTCCTAAAATTTATAGAAAATGTTGTCCGGTCCCTCATCTACGGTCAAAGACCCCCCCCCAGAAAACCTTCGCTCCGATGCCGTTAGCCGACTTCACGAACGCCACTTCCCAGACCACATTCCACCAACTGAAGCAGGCCGAAGACGCCAAAAAAGATGTCGAGTATGCACCAAAAATGGATTTAGAAAAGATACCAGCTACCATTGTGTCGACTGTCCCTCCGAACCCGGCCTTTGCATTGGTATATGCTTCAGACAATATCACACATCCCTAAATTATTAGCTCATATTCCTAACCATTTCCCCATTTTCAACATCTGTGCTGACCATTCCCCATGCTTCCTCAAATATCCACTGCCTTCCACGTGAACTGACCCTGGCCTGTTTTTTGACTATGCCTCTGCCAACCGTTTGGACTGCTTCCATGTGAAATGACCCTGGCCTGTTTTATCAACTACGCTTCTGCCTACTGCTTGGACTGCTTACATGTGAACTGACCCTGGCCTGTTTTATCAACTACGCTTCTGCCTACCGCTTGGACTGCTTGAACGTGAACTGACCCTGGCCTGTTTTATGGACTATGCTTTTGCCTACCGCTTGGACTGATCTGTTGCCCTGCTACTGTAGTACACAGGGGTCTCACATGTGAGGGGCTCCAGAAATGTTTTTCCGGATGGAGAAAACAATATTTTTGTTGTCTCCGGGTTTCTTAATTTCCGGATTAGGGTCTGGAGTCCGGAGGCTTCATAGAGATTTGGGTGGGTCGAAGCCTCTACCCCTGTGGCCCTGTGCACAGGTCTTACCTGATTGCGGCCCTCAGCCTGCTGCTGACTTACTGCCACTATCTCCCTGCCTGCAGCATAAACTGACCACACCTGGACACATTTTCTATGGACAAATGCTTTGGCTGTGCCGACGATATCCTGGTGCTGACTATAGACAATATTCCTACCTGCTGCCTGGATAATTACTATTGTTGCTAAGCACATCCCTGCCTGCTGCCTGCGGCCTGCTGTCTGCTGCCTGCTGCCTGCTGCCTGCTGCCTGGACCAAATCCCTCCTCTGGGGACACTACAAAAACCACAGGTAATACTTTTTTTTTACCCTTTGCTCAATAGAATTTATTTTGGAGTGTATTTTTTGGTATGTAAATGCTATGTGTTAGAAATATAAGGGCCTTCAAAAATAATAGGTTGTCAGGAAATTAGAAGTGCAATTTATGCTTGTAGAACGCCTGAAGGTGCTACTTCAATGGTGGGCCTCTGTATATGGCCAGGCTGTGTAAAAGTCTCACACATGTGGTATCGCCATACTCAGGAGTAGCAGAATCTATTTTGGGGTGTCATTTTTGCTATGTACATGCTATGTGTTGGAAATATCTTAAAAATGGACAACTTTGTGGAAAAAAAATGCGTTTTCATTTTTTTTCCACATATTCCAAAAACTTCTGGAAAAAAATGAACAGTTCAAAAGACTCATAATGCCTCATAGATTATACGTTGGGGTGTTAGCTTTCCAAAATGGGGTCATTTTATGGGCGTTTCCATTGTCCTGGGGCTCCAGGGCCTTCAAAACTGTAATAGGTGATTGAGAAATGAGATGTGTAATTTATGCTTGTAGAACGCCTGAAGGTGCTACTTCACTGGCGGGCCTCTGTAAGTGGCCAGGCTGTGTAAAAGTCTCACACATGTGGTATCGCCATACTCAGGAGGAGTAGCAGAATGTATTTTGGGGTGTCATTTTTGCTATGCACATGCTATGTGTTGGAAATATCTTAAAAATGGACAACTTTGTGGAAAAAAAATGCGTTTTCATTTTTTTTCCACATATTCCAAAAACTTCTGGAAAAAAATGAACAGTTCAAAAGACTCATAATGCCTCATAGATTATACGTTGGGGTGTTAGCTTTCCAAAATGGTGTCATTTTATGGGCGTTTCCATTGTCCTGGGGCTCCAGGGCCTTCAAAACTGTAATAGGTGATTGAGAAATGAGATGTGTAATTTATGCTTGTAGAACGCCTGAAGGTGCTACTTCACTGGCGGGCCTCTGTAAGTGGCCAGGCTGTGTAAAAGTCTCACACATGAGGTATCGCCATACTCAGGAGGAGTAGCAGAATGTATTTTGGGGTGTCATTTTTGCTATGCACATGCTATGTGTTGGAAATATCTTAAAAATGGACAACTTTGTGGAAAAAAAATGCGTTTTCATTTTTTTTCCACATATTCCAAAAACTTCTGGAAAAAAATGAACAGTTCAAAAGACTCATAATGCCTCATAGATTATACGTTGGGGTGTTAGCTTTCCAAAATGGGGTCATTTTATGGGCGTTTCCATTGTCCTGGGGCTTCAGGGCCTTCAAAACTGTAATAGGTGATTGAGAAATGAGATGTGCAATTTATGCTTGTAGAACGCCTGAAGGTGCTACTTCACTGGCGGGCCTCTGTAAGTGGCCAGGCTGTGTAAAAGTCTCACACATGTGGTATCGCCATACTCAGGAGGAGTAGCAGAATGTATTTTGGGGTGTCATTTTTGCTATGCACATGCTATGTGTTGGAAATATCTTAAAAATGGACAACTTTGTGGAAAAAAAATGCGTTTTCATTTTTTTTCCACATATTCCAAAAACTTCTGGAAAAAAAATGAACAGTTCAAAAGACTCATAATGCCTCATAGATTATACGTTGGGGTGTCTGCTTTCCAAAATGGGGTCATTTTGTGGGTATTTGTACTTTCCTGGCTTGTTAGTGTCTCAAGAACTGAGAGAGGTCTTCAGTACATCAGGTGTGATCAGGTGTGATCAATTTTCAATGATTTGCACCATAGCTTGTAGACTCTATAACTTTCACAAAAACTAAATAATATACACTAATTAGGGTTATTTTTACCAAAGATATGTAGCCATATACATTTTGGCCAAAATTTATGAAGAAATATTACTAATTTGTAAAATTTTATGACAGAAACAAAGAAAAAGGCATTTTTTCACCAAATTTTCTGTCTTTTTTAATTTATAGCACAAAAAATAAAAAACCCACTAGTGATTAAATACCACCAAAAGAAAGCTCTATTTGTGTGAAAAAAAGGACGCAAATTTCATTTGGGTACAGTGTTGCATGACTGAGTAATTGTCATTCAAAGTGTGAGAGCGCTGAAAGCTGAAAATTGGTCTGGTCAGGAAGGGGGTGAAAGTGCACTGTAGGCAAGTGGTTAACCCATTTTGGGGAACCCGTTATTTATACCAGGGCTGACAGATAGACGCTTCCGCACCTTATCGGAATCGGGCATCTACCAGGCCTCCCATTTTAGTTCGGGTGGGAGATGGAAACCGGCTGCGGAACTCTCGGACGCCACAGGCCCGTTCCGCCTAGATTTTTTGAGGGCACTCCAATTGAGTCACTTCCTGAACCCCTTGCCACCCCCGAGAGATATTGACCAGACACTAACATCATTGGAGGACTTATGCAACGATAGGGGTCCCATACCACATACACTTTCTTTGACCTACACTCTCCTGAATGCTCCCCCAGAGGATTTTACACCCCCAGGACTGCTCAAATGGGAAAGGGATCTGGGACTCCAATTCGATGACACCAAACGACAACGTATTCTTAAGTACACCCATAAATCTTCCATATGTGCAAAAACCCAGGAAACCAACTACAAAATACTCTCCAGATGGTACAAGACCCCTGCATTACTACATAAATTATTCCCACTGACATCAGACCTCTGTTGGCGTTGCCAGGTGGAGGAGGGATCCCTGTTGCACATCTTTTAATCCTGCCCTAGACTGACACAATTTTGGACAGTGATACGTGAGACCATGCAGAAATTCACTGAAAGGACGCTTATAGACGACCCAGCTTTCTTCCTCTTACATGCCTCCGACATTCCAGACAGAATCTATAAAAAGTCAGTACTTTGTCATTTATTAGATGCAGCTAAAGCCTGTATCCCACTATGTTGGAAGTCTGCCATCCCCCCGACCATTAAACTATGGCTTCGAAAGGTAGAAGAAATAAGGAAAATGGAAGATCTAATTTTAACAGCACAGGAAAGACACGAGTCGTACACCAAAACCTGGCAATTGTGGAGTATATTTATATACTCTGACGAAGGCCAAACTCTCTTTGGGTTCAGACGACACCGAGTGAACAACAAAAATAGGATGCTATCTTAGAGGTCTACCCGTGATGACGGGTGGACATTGGTCCCCAACTTAACACAAGATCTGGGAGCGCTCCGTGGCCACGGGACGCACTCCCTCTCCCCTCTCCTTCCCTCTCATGCCCCCCCATTCCCCCCCATCCCACATTCTCTGTCTACTCCCCTTCTCAATCTATCTATTATGCTCTCCCTTGTTCTCAGTTGGCTTTGCCCGCCTGCACTGCAGCTCCCCACAAATGGGGGGCTGGGGTGGGGGGGGCGACGACAACTACTTGAATAAAAAAGAAAAATAACTGGGGGCCAGACCCACGGGACCACGAGACTCCTTAGACTTTACAATAAGGTATACTATATGCAACATGTAATGGGGGAGGTAATTATTTACCACCCCCCCTGCACGCAGATATCAACAAGAACACCTCGAACATGATTCACCCTATACATACATACATTTTCTCTTCACTAGGCAGGAGAGGATTATTCAATTTTTATACACTACAACTGTTATGAACCTGTTTTGCACGGTTACTGCCTACTGTTTGTTTCTTTTCCAAGACGTGATATGTATTGTTGAACCACTACCTGTATTGTTTGTTAATATGTAACATGGTGGTCCGTGTGGGCCTTGTTCCTTGAAATAAATAAAAAAATAAATAAAATTTACCTCCACTACCCAAGTGTTTCATTTAACCACTTCAGCCCTGGGCCAATTGTCCGCTTAAGGACCAGAGGTCTTTTTTCAATTTCGCACTGCACTGCTTTAACTGGTAATTGTGCAGTCATGCAATGTTGTAACCAAATGAAATTTGCGTCCTTTTCTTCCCACAAATAGAGCTTTCTTTTGATGTATTTGATTGCCTCTGTGATTTTTATTTTTTGCGATATAAACGGAAAAAGACCGAAAATTTCGAAAAAAAAAATAAAAAAGATATTTTCTACTTTTTGTTATAAGAAAAATCTAATAAACTCAATTTTAGTCAAACATTTGGGCCAAAATGTATTCAGCCACATGTCTTTAGTAAAAAAAAATGCCAATAAGCGTATATTTATTGGTTTGCGCAAAAGTTATAGCGTCTACAAACTAGAGTACATTTTTCTGGAATTTACACAGCTTTTAATTATACGGTGATCACTGAATGAATGAATGAATGAATGATTTGTATAGCGCTGCAACTGCGAACTGAATCGCCTCGAGGCGCTTGACTGCTCATGTTGGGATGCCATGTATTAGAAGAGGTGGGTCTTGAGTTTTTTCCTGAAGGCCTGATGGTTTTCTTCCATGCGGATGTTGTTTGGTAGAGCATTCCATAGCCGGGGTCCCTGTACTGCGAATCTTCGTTCTCCCTTCGATTTGTAGCGGGCTTTGGGGATGAGAAGGCGATTTTGGTTTGTTGATCGAAGTCTGCGATTCGGTATGTATTTTTCTATTTTCTCACAAAGGTATTGAGGCGCATTTCCTTGTGTACATTTGTGGGTGAGGCAGAGGGTCTTGAATGTGATCCTGTCTTTTACCTTGAGCCAATGGAGCATCCTTAGGGATGGGGAGATGGATTCCCAGGGTTTCTTTCCGGTGACTATTCTTGCTGCTGTGTTTTGGACAATTTGAAGGCGCGCAATCTGGTAATCCGGTAATCCTATGTAGAGTGAGTTTGCGTAGTCGAGCCGTGAATTGATGATCGTTCCTACTACTACCACCCGCTTTTTCCTTTTCCGGGATGAAGGGGATGAGTCTGCGTAGCATGCGAAGGAGATGGTGGGATCCGCTGATTACGGATCCTATTTGTGCCTCCATTGTCATCTCTGAATCAAAGATTACTCCGAGGCTTTTGGCTTTGTTGCTTGGAAGGATGGTCTGTCCCAAGATGGTTGGTGGTGTCCAAGGGGTCTTCGTCTTTTTCCTTGAGTTTGCGTCGAGGAGCAGGAATTCTGTTTTTGATCCATTTAGTTTGAGGGAGCTAGTGGTCATCCAGTCATCTATCAATGTGAGACATTTTCCTAGTTCCTGGTATTGGTCTTTTTGTCCGGTGATCCGGAAGTACAGTTGAGTGTCGTCCGCGTATGAGTGGAAGCACAGATCCAATTTGCTAATAATTTTGAAGAGTGGTCGGATGTAAATGTTGAACAGTACTGGTGACAATGGTGATCCTTGAGGGACTCCATAAGTGATTGCCCGAGTTTCCGAAGTGAAGGCTCCTAGTTTCACTGTTTGTGACCGGTTTCCTAAGAAGGAAGCGAACCATGGCAGATCTCCATCTGTAACTCCTGCCACTTCCTTGAGGCGGCTGAGAAGCATGTTGTGGTCCACTGTGTCGAACGCCGCACTGAGATCCAGCAATACCAGAAGACACGATTCTCCCTCATCCGCTGCTTCTAGGGCGTCATCCCATATTTTCAGAAGTGCCGTTTCTGTGCCATGGCCTGGGCGGAAGCCCGATTGTAGTGGGTCTAGGAGCTTGTGTGTGTCCAGATGAAGTTGAAGCTGTTGTACTACTGCTTTCTCCATGATCTTGGAAATGGTGTTCAGGCTTGTTACCGGTCTGCGATTGTTCGGATCCTTGGGGTCGAGGTTGGGTTTCTTTAGTAATGGTTTGATGATGCCTTGCTTGAGGGAATTTGGAACCAATCCTTCTTTGAACGACTGATTTACTAGGTGTGTGATAGCGGGGGCCAGAATGTCGGAGCATTCTTTCAAGAGTTTTGTGGGGATGATGTCGTTTGGCGAGGTGCTGTCTCGGAGGCTCTTGATGACATTTTTGGTTTCATCCGTTGTGATCGGGGTAAGTGAAAAATGTGGTGCTTGTGCGCTGTGGATGTAAAATTCCTTACCTGGGTTGAGTTGAGTAGAGCTGGTTGTTGTTTTTTTTTTGTTGAATTATTTTCTGAATGTTGTCTATTTTGTTGATGAAAAAATCTGATAATTTGTTGCAGTATTCTTGAGTTTCGTTTCCTAGGGGCTCAAGGCAGGTGGGGTTCATAGTCTGGGCGACTAGTTTGAAAAGTTCCCGTGGTCGGTTTAAGGCTTTTGAGAGGGTGTTTGAGACATGTTCTTTTTTGCTGTGAAAATTGCTTTATGATATCTCTTGGTGAGTATTCTGTAGTTTGTGTGAAAGGTGAAAGAGTTAACTCTAGGGGCAATCAGGGAGTTAAAACCTTTATTTAGGTTGTAATATGGGGGTACCTGATCTATAAACCTATTTATGAACCTATATAAACCTGGCGGTCAACCTAAAAAAAAAAACTGGCTATCTAGCGGCACCAGTGACACTAATGCAGCGATCAGAAAAACGATCGCTTAGTGACACTGGCAAAAGGGGGTGAAAGGGTTACCTGGGGGGCAATCAAGGGGTTAACCTTTATTGGGGGGGGGGGGGGGGGGGGGTAGGGGGGTACCTTGGACCTAAAGGGGCCTAAAGGGGCCTAAAGCTAACTGCCCTGACAGTTATTACAGTCACAACTGACACTAAATGCAGTAAATAAATGATCACTGCAATCAGTGACACTGTGACTGGGGGGGCAGGGGGTGATCGGGGGGTGACTGGGGGATGAAATGTGTGCCTACGTGTCCTGGTGTCAGTGTACTGTTTGTGCACTAACCTTGATGTCTTCACTCCTCTGCGTCCTGGTCAGAAAGACTGACACGAGGAGTGTGACATCACTTCCGCCTGCCTGTGTTTACAATTCACAGGCAGGGGAAGCATCTCATTCGCCAGGAGCGATCGCGAGTGGGTGGCCAGAAATCACTGGCCGCCCCCTCATCTCGGATCGCTCCTGAAGCAATGCCGACCGTCTCCGCCAGCGGGGGGGGGGGGGGGGGTGCGACCCCCCTCCCGCCGGAAGGCAAGCACGTATATATACAGGCTTTTGCCTGTACGTGCCATTTTGCCGACGTATATTTACATGAGGCGGTCAGCAAGTGGTTAAAGTCCCAGACGTCCTTTTTGTATTTAAGAATGGAAAGATGGAAGGAAAGAAAGAATGAGAAAGGAAGAAAAAGAATGGAAAGGAAGAAAGAAGGAAAGAAAGGTCCACATCAGATATGCCGTTTAAGGGCTTGTAGGCCCACTTTTATTAAAGAAAGAATATGTCCATCCAGAATTCCCATGCAGGGGTTTCAACTTCACAGCAGTAATGTAGTAATAAACAAAAATACTAAGCTTCTATCACTAGGACAGGGATCCATACTGTCACAAAAGAAAGAAGGAAAAGAAAGAAGGAAAGAAGGAAGGAAAGAAAGATGGAAGGGAAGAAAGAAAGATTGAAGGAAAGAGAGAGAAGGAAAAGATGGAAAGAAAGGAAAGAAAGAAAAGATGTCAGGAAAGAAAGAGGAAAGAAAGGATGGAAAGAAGGAAGTAAGGAATGAAAGGAAGAGAAAGGAAAGATAGAAAGAAGGAAAGAAAGAGAGAAAGAAAAGATGAAAGGAAAGAAAGCAAGAGAGAGAAAAAGAATGGAAAGAAAGGAAAGATGGAAGGAAAGAAAGAAAGGGGAAAGAGAAAGAGAAAAGGAATGGAAAGAAAGAAAAAGAATGGAAAGAAAGAAAGAAGGAAAGATGGAAAGAAAAGATGAAAGGAAAAAAAGAGAAAGAAAGAGAAAAAGAATGGAAAGAAAGGAAAGATGGAAGGAAAGAAAGAAAGGGGATGGAGAAAGAAGGAAGGAAAGAGAAAGAAAGATGGAAGGAAAGAAAGAGAAAAAGAGAGAATGGAAGGAAGGAATGAAAGAAGGAAGGAAAGAATGAGAGAAAAGAAAAAAAGATGGAAAGAAAGAAAGAAGAGATGGAAGGAAATAAAGAAAAGGATTGAGAAAGAAGGAAGGAAAGAGAAAGATGGAAGGAAAGAAAGAAAGAAAGCGAAAAGAGAGGATGGAAAGAAGGAAGGAAGGAAAGAATGAGAGAAAGAAAAAAGATGGAAAGAAAGATGGAAAGGAAAGAAAGAAAGAAAATAAAGAATGGAAATAAGGAAGGAATGAAGGAAAGAAAGAAATAGAGAGAGAAAGGGGGATGAAGAAAGAAGGAAGGAAAGAGAAAGATGGAAGGAAAGAAAGAGAAAAGAAAAAGGAATGAAGGAAGGAATGAGAGAAAGTGAAAAAAATAAAAGATGGAAGGAAGGAAAAGAAGGAAAGAAAGAAATAAAGAAAAAAGAAAGACGGAAAGATGGAAGGAAAGAAAGGAAAAGAAAAAAAAAGAAATAAAGAAAGGATGGAAAGAATGAAGGAAGAAAAGAAAAAAAGAGAAAAAGAATGGAAAGAAAATAAGAAGGAAAGAGAGGAATAAAAAGAAAGGAAAGATGGAAGGAAAGAAAGAAGGAAGGGGAAAGCACAGCACAAACCACACCTCCCCCTGGCGTTCTCTCTGCCACTGTCACCTCTATCCGGACTTTACTGCTCACTGCCCCTTCTATCTCTCCCTGCCCCTTCTCTCTCTCCCTGCCCTTCTCTCTCTCTCCCTGCCCCTTTCTACCCCCCTGCCCCTTCTCTCTCTCTCCCTGCCCCTCTCTATCCCCCTGCCCCTCTCTCTCCCTCTCTCTCCCTGCCCCCTCTCTCTCTCTCCCCCTGCCCCTTCTCTCTCTCTCCCCCCCCTGCCCCTCCTCTCTCTCTCTCCCCCTGCCCCCACTCTCTCTCTCTCCCCCTGCCCCTTCTCTCTCTCTCTCCCCCCTCCCCCCCCCTTCTCTCGCTCTCCCCCTGCCCCTTCTCTCTCTCTCTCTCTCTCTCCCTCTCCTCTCTCCTCTCCTCTCTCTCTCTCTCTCTCTCCTCTCGCTCTCTCTCTACTCTCTCCTCCTCTCTCCCTCTCTCACTCGCTCTCTCTCCCTGCTTCCCCTCTCTCTCTCTCTCTCTCTCTCTCTCTCTCTCTCTCCCTGCCCCTGCCTCCTCTCTCTCTCCCTCTCTCTCTCTCTCTCCTCTCTCTCCCTGCCCCTGCCCCTTCTCTCTCCCTCTCTCTCTCTCTCTCTCTCTCTCCCCTCTCCCCCCCCCCTCTCTCTCTCTCCTCTCTCTCTCTCTCTCTCTCCCCCCCTTCCTCCCTCTCTCTCCTCCTCTCTCTCCCTGCCCCCTTCTCTCTCTATCTCTCTCTCTCCCTGCCCTCTTCTCTCTCTCTCTCTCTCCCTGCCCCTCCTCTCTCTCTCTCTCTCTCTCTCTCGCTCTCCCTCTCTCTCTCCCGCTCTCACTCTCCCTCTCTCTCTCCCTGCCCCTTCCTCTCTCTCGCGCTCTCCTCTCCCTCTCCCTCTCTCTCCCTGCCCGCTCTCTCTCTCTCCCTGCCCGCTCTCTCTCTCTCTCGCCCTCTCTCCCTCCCTCTCGCTCGCGCTCTCTCTCGCTCTCCCTCCTCCCTCCTCCTCTCCTCTCTCTCTCTCTCTCTCTCTCTCTCCCTCCCCTTCTCTTCTCTCTCTCTCTCCCCTCTCTCTCCTCTCTCTCTCCCTGCCCCCCCTCTCTCTCTCTCTCTCCCTGCCCCTCTCTCTCTCTCTCTCTCTCTCTCTCCCTGCCCCTGTCTCTCTCTCTCTCTCTCCCTCTCTCTCCCTGCCCCTCTCTCTCTCTCTCTCTCCTCTCCTCTCTCTCTCTCCCTGCCCCCCCCTCTCTCTCCTCTCTCTCTCTCTCTCTCTCCCTCCCCTTCTCTCTCTCCCCCTCTCCTCTCTCTCTCTCTCTCCTCTCCTCCCTCTCCCTGCCCTCCTCTCCCTCTCCCTCGCCTCTCTCTCGCTCTCTCCCTCCCTCTCTCTCCCTGCCTCCTCTCTCTCTCTGACTCTCTCTCTCTCTCCCTCTCTCCATCCCTGCCCCCTTCCTCTCCCTCTCTCTCTCTCCCTGCCCCCTCTCTCTCTCCCTCTCTCTCTCTCGCTCTCTCTCTCCCTGCCCCTCCCTCTCTCTCTCGCTCTCTCTCCCGCTCTCTCTCTCTCTCCCTCTCTCTCTCCCTGCCCCTTCACTCTCTCTCTCTCTCGCTCTTTCTCTCGCTCCCTCCCTCTCTCTCTCTCCCTGCCTTCTTCTCTCTCTCCCTCTCTCTCTCTCTCTCTCTCTCCCTGCTCCCTTCTCTCTCTCTCTCTCTCCCTGCCCCTTCCCTCTCTCTCTCTCTCTCATCCTCTCTCTCCCCTCTCCTCTCCCTCCCCCCTTCTCTCTCTCTCTCTCTCTCTCGCTCTCCCTCTCTCTCTCCTCTCTCTCTCTCTCCTGCCCTTCTCTCTCTCTCCTATCTCGCTCTCCCTCTCCTCCCCTCCCTCTCTCTCTCCCTGCCCTTCTCCCCTCTCTCTCTCTCTCTCCCTGCCCCTTCCTCTCTCTCTCTCCCTGCCCCTCTCTCTCGCTCCCTCGTCTCTCTCTCCCCCTGCCCCCTCCCTCTCTCCCTCACTCTCCCTCTCCCTGCCCCCTTCTCTCTCTCTCCCTCTCTCCCGCTCGCTCTCTCTCTCCCTCCCCGCTCCCTGCCCCTCTCTCTCCCTCTCTCTCCCTCTCCCCTCCCCCTCCTCTCTCCCCCTCCCTCCTCCCCTTCCTCCCTCTCCCTCCCTCCCCTCTCTCTCTCCCTCCCTCACTCTCTCCTCTCTCTCTCTCTCCCCCCTGCCCCTTCTCTCTCTCTCCCTCTCTCTCCCCTCTCCTCTCCTCCCTCTCTCTCTCCTCTCTCCGTCTCTCTCCCTGCCCCTCCCCTCTCTCTCTCCTCCTCTCCCTTCCCCTCTCTCTCCCCCTCTCCTCCCTCCTCCTCCTCCCCTCCCTCTCTCCCTCCTCTCTCCTCTCTCCTCACCTCCCTGCCCCCCTCTCTCCTCCCTTCCCCTCCTCCCTCCCTCCTCTCCCCTCTCCTCTCTCCCCTCTCTCCCATTCCTCTCCTCCTCCTCTCTCCCTGCCCCCTTCCCTCCCTCCCCCTTCTCCTCTCTCTCTCCCTCTCCTCTCTCTCTCTCTCCCTCCCTTCCCTCTGCTCCCTCTCCTCCCTTCCCTCTCCCTCCCCTCTCCTCTCTCTCTCTCTCCTCTCCTCCTCTTCCCCCCCTCCTCTCCCCCTCTCTCTCCTCCTCCCTCCCCTCTCTCCCTCTCTCTCCCTCTCCTCTCCCTCCCTCTCTCTCCCCTCCTCTCTCTCCTCTCCCTCATCTCCTCCTCTCTCTCTCCTCTCCCTCCCCCCCCCTCCTCTCCCCTCCCCTCTCCCCTCTCTCCTCTCTCTCCTCTCTCTCTCCCCTCCCCTCCCTGCCC
>CM053026.1:348418968-348448655 GCA_028564925.1 Lithobates sylvaticus | reverse complement strand
AGTATTAAGTCCTCCATCCTGTTTACTTCTTCCACTCTTGTAAACCAAAGCGAGACACAAGGGTCTTGTATCTCTCCACTGCCGGGCTATACATAATCGAGCAGCATTAAAGAAATGGCGCAATATTGAATTATTATATATTTTTTCTGGTATGTTTGAGTCATGTAATAGGAATAATGCTGGGTCTTCAGGAAGAATATAGTCTGTAAACTTCTGAGATATTCGCTGTATCTCCCTCCAGAAATGGTCTAACTTTGAGCAAGACCAAAAAATATGAAGTAACGTCCCTCTCTCTTCTAGGCATCTCCAACATTTATCTGAGATCGAGGGATAATATTTATGAAGGATTGGAGGTGTGCGATACCATCTCGTCAGAAGTTTAAAGCTAGTTTCCTGAGCCCGGGTGCAAATTGATGATTTGAAAGCCATACGTATAATCCGTCTCTGTTGTGTTGGTTGCAAAGTCCTATCTAATTCTCCCTCCCATTTCCGTATAAACTGCGGGGTATACCTTTCAGGGGGTTTAATCAATAATGCATACATTTGTGAGAGTACATGCGGATAAGGGCCATTATCCTTGCATATTTGCTCTAGTGGGGTCAGTGGTCTCTGAAACCTATCCGGGAATGGTAATGTATTAAGGAAGTGTTTGAGTTGTGCCCCGCTCCAAAAATAAAGGTCAAACCGGTCCCTTGATGATGTCAACTCCGGGACTGATGGCCATGTTCTAGATCGTACAAAATGTGATGCCTGGTAGCACTGTGACTCTAATAGTTTCCTAAATGGGCCATCTTGTAATCCTGGAGGGAAACGGGGGT
The DNA here is from genome assembly GCA_028564925.1 of Lithobates sylvaticus. Lineage (NCBI taxonomy): Eukaryota > Metazoa > Chordata > Amphibia > Anura > Ranidae > Lithobates > Lithobates sylvaticus. The sequence continues at coordinate 348,447,837 of CM053026.1, read as the reverse complement.
TCCCTATAATAGGATAAAGAGGGGAGTGGGGAGGTAATAGTGGGGTACTCAAGCGCAGTCGAGCGCATATTCGTAATGTAGGTCCCATAGTCGGGTGTTTTTTAAGGGTAGGGGTAAGATCTGTATAACACCAAACCGCACGCCGTAGTGGTATCATACTTTGTGACTGCTCAATCCTTGGCCACAACTTAAGATCTGAATGTCTACACCAATCTATTAGTCTCCCCATGTGTGTTGCCTGATAATATTTCTGCATATCGGGTACTGCCATCCCCCCATACTGTTTAGGCATGTTCATAAGTCGGCGTTGTATTCTAGGTCTTTTATAGGCCCAAATAAAGTTGGTTAATAACGCGTTTATCTGTTTAAAGAATTCAGGGGGTATGTAAATTGGTAAGGTTTGGAAGAGGTATAAAAATTTAGGTAAAATTGTCTATGTTACATCTACCAAACCAAGAAAAACAACCTTGATGCCATTTGTTGAGCAATACCCGTATTCTGTTAAGTAAAGGGGGAAAATTCAGTTCGTAAGTTTGTTTTAGTTTAGGTGGTATAAGTGTTCCTAAATATTTAAGGGCCGTTCCTGTCCATTTGAAATTGTCTTTTAGGGTTTTAATTTGGGTTGGCGTCATTGAGACTCCCATTGCTTCCAAATTGGACATATTTATTTTTAAATTTGACAGTGAACCGTATTGATCCAGTTCTCTTAGGAGATTCGGTAGCGATATACCTGATTTAGTGAGTGAGAATATAAGGTCATCTGCATAAGCAGATACTTTATAATGTGAATCCCCTTTTTGTATCCCTGTGATGTCAGAATTTTGCCTTATCTTACAGAGGAATGGTTCCAATGAAAGAGAGAAAAGAAGAGGTGACAAAGGACACCCTTGACGGGTTCCATTTGATATAGAAAATGGTTCTGATAGACAGCCATTGGCTTTGATTTGTGCTTTGGGCTCCGAGTATACACTCGAGATCCATCCAACCATCTTCTCTCCCATTCCCACATACCTTAAGACCGAAAACATTAACGTCCAGTTAACCCGGTCAAACGCCTTTTCGGCATCCGTGCTCAGAAGCACTGAAGGGGTATTTGAAGACAAGACACTAATTTTTATATTACTTAGCTGACTTTAAGCACAATTCCATCCAAAATATTTATTATTATTTATTTATTTAGTTTTCGATAAGGTGGGAAGGGTTAGGATTTCTATCAGGTTTTTAATTTGGTCTAAAGAGATTTTTCTTCACATTTTAGGCCTGTGACCACTCTAAGGCAGAAAGGGAGAGGAGTCCTTCTGGGGGTACAACAATGAAAACCTGACAGAAGTTCTGAACCTTTCCAACTATACTTGTGTTCTTTTCTGCTGCTGTTGTCATCCCTTAATCTATCTCAATTACTGTTGGGGACAACTGTCACAGGGACAGGAGATTAATGAAATCAAGGCAGCATTAAAAGTCTGACAGTGGTTGTATTCCTTCTATATCCAAAAACTAAAACAAAAAGTTAAACTAAAAAATAAAACTCCATGCTAAAGCCAAAATAGTTCTCACCAAATTACAACACTCTCAAGACTAATATAGTTTTAAGTGTATTTTGAATTTTGCAGGCTAATTGGGATACCTACTTTATGTTTCTGTTTCACATAACATAACTTGAAGGGCAAGTAAAAAAAAAAAACACAGAAAAAAAATAAATAATATATCATATGCTATACAAGCCATGTTGTCATTTGATGTTATTAAAAAATTACCTTTTCTTTTCAATCTGAAGCCGTTGTAATTTTTCTGTAAACTTCAACATAATATGGCATCCTGGAAGTGTTCTCTACACTGTTAATTGGCTCACTGATTTCCTCAGAAGTGTGGAGTAAGATACGATGCAGATTTCAGGCACCCCCTGCAACAGAAATGTAAGCTTTGGGGAGATACTTCCTAAAGATTTAATACTACTAAAGGGATGCAGGCACTGCAGCTTCCCTCATTAGAACACAGAAAGTGCACCAGGTGATTATGATAAACCAGACCTTCCCATTCAGAAGGCTGCAATCAGTCTGGTGAAACAAACAGCTATTTCTTAACAACAACAAAAGGTAGGAATCTGCTGCAAAGATTGACACAAGCCTTGCAATGTACATTGAACACCCAGATGGGAAAAAAATTCTCAACAAAAGTGGAGTTATTTATTTTATTTTATTACTACCTCTTTTAGCTGCTTTTTTGTGAAAACTCCAACATTTTGTTTTTTTACCAAAACATACGCTTATGATCTAGTTTATTATATATATAAAATGGATATATCTATCTCTATATATATTTATATATTTTCATGTGAAAACACTGAAGAAATGACTACAAACGACTACAATGCTACAATGTAAAGTAGTGAGTGTACAGCTTATATAAAACTGTAAATTTGCTGTCCCCTCTAAATAACTCAACACACTAACAATTAATGTCTAAACCGCTGGCAATAAAAGTGAGTACACCCCTAATTAAAAATGTCCAAATTGGGCCCAAAATATCAATATTTTTTGTGGCCACCATTTTTTTTACAGCACTGCCTTATCCCTCTTGGGCATGGAGTTTACCAGAGCTTCACAGGTTGCCACTGGAGTCCTTTTCCACTCCTCCATGACGACATCACGGAGCTGGTGGATGCTAGAGACCTTGCGATCCTCCACCTTCCGTTTGAGGATGCCCCACAGATGCTCAATAGGGTTTAGGTCTGGAGACATGCTTGGCCAGTCCATCACCTTTACCCTCAACTTCTTTAACAAGGCAGTGGTCATCTTGGAGGTGTGTTATCATGTTGGAATTGATAAAAGATACTCAAGCGCTAATATGATCAAACCTAATTAGAAACAATCAAAAGCTGCTACCAAATAAAAAGTGATCACTCACTGTGCATATGTATCAAAAATTAAAAGATTTTGGTGCGCTAGTGAAACTCGCAATATTGTGTAAAACAATAAAATTCAGATCAAGTTTACAGTGCTGCTATTATAATAAAAAACTTCTGTGTAAAACAATAAGAACTGCTTTGAGATGTTTCCAGTGATAAATTAATTAATAAATTAGATACTTCTGATGTTGCTTAAATGATTCAAATATATGCTATATGTGATAAAACCATACAGTGCTAAAGGTGCTTTTATAAAAACCAAATATAAAACAATATTGTATCTGTGCCAAAATAAATATTTGAGTGCGATCCGTGTTCTAAGTGCTGGTATATGTGTTCCAGCTGTGTAACAGAAAAAAACTTTTACTATTAATCAATGTGATCCGTTGCAGCCTCTTGCAGATCAGGTTCATCAATTAAAAGGCTATCATATGCTTAGGAAGGCTATAATAAGCTTAACCACTTTCAGACCGGACCAATTTGCAGCCAAAGGACCAGGCCCCTTTTTGCGATTCAGCACTGCGTCGCTTTAACTGACAATTGCGCGGTCGTGCGATGTGGCTACCAAACAAAATTGACGTCCTTTTTTTCCCACAAATAGAGCTTTCTTTTGGTGGTATTTGATCGCCCCTGCTTTTTTTATTTTTTGCGCTATAAACAAAAAAGAGCGACAATTTTGAAAAAAAAAACGCATTTTTTTTTTTGCTATAATAAATATCCCCAAAAATATATAAAAAAACATTTTATTTCCTCAGTTTAGGCCGAAACGTATTCTTCTACATATTTTTGGTAAAAAAAAAAAAAAACGCAATAAGCGATTATTGATTGGTTTGCGCAGAAGTTATAGCGTTTACAAGATAGGGGATAGTTTTATAGCATTTTTATTAATAATTTTTTTTTATTAGTAATGGCGGCGATCAGCGATTTTGATTGTGACTGGGCATTATGGCGGACACATCGGACATTTTTGACACATTTTTGGGACCATTGTCATTTATACAGCAATCAATGCTATTAAATGCATTGATTCCTGTATAAATGACACTGGCAGTGAAGGGGTTAACCACAAGGGGGCAGTGTAGGGGTTAAGTATGCCTAGGGGTGTGTTTCTTACTGTGGGGGGGGCGTGGCTGTCAGCTAGTGAATCTCTTCTCCAATCACAGGGAGCAGAGATCGGCGTCACTAGTTGCTAGGCAGAACGGGGAGATGGTGTCTATTTCTGCATCTCCCCGTCCTACCTTCCCGTGAGACGATCGTGGGTGTCCCCGCGGCGATCGAGTCCGCGGGACCTGCGACCGGCCTCACGGGGGTCCCGACCGGCACGGGAGTGCGCCGCTCCAGGCGCGCTCCTGATGGCATGGACGGCATTAAGGAGGGACTTATATATACGCCCTCCTGCCTGTCCGTGCCATTCTGCCGATGTATATCGTCGTGCGCCGGTCGGGAACCGGTTAAAAAAGAAATATAGGAAGCAAAAGATTACAATAGGAAAAACCCCTTTTGTGCACCCTCCAACTGCTACATGTATATTAACATCTAGTCCATTTCATGTGCAGATGCTTCTAGGAGATGCCGTGCTGATCACCAGTTTTTTTTCCTGCCTATATACGCTTTTCCACTTATATTCCACTTATATTCTCAGCATATTGGCCATGAACCGAGGAAAAAGAAAACATAATAGTGTGATTCTATTACAGTACAGGGACCAACAATCGGTTCACCCCAGTAATGTACTCACAAACCACCACTTGTTCTCGTAATTTGATCTGAGCGAGCTGCTGTATGATTAGGGAATCCAGTTGTCTTACAATTGGGACACTACTATGAATAATTTCTTGGATTTTACTATTTGTAGAGTAAATAATGGATTCCTCACTAAGCCCCCATACACACAGTTGGAAATTCCGACCACAAAATCCGTTGGATTTTTTCCAACGGATTTTGTCGGAAAAAGTTGTCGGAAAATCCGATCATTCTGAACGTTTGACGTTCATTGCGTACGACGGAACTACGTAGAGGCTAGTAGCCAATAGCTTTGGTCTCGTAATTTGATCTGAGCATGTGTGGCACTTTGTCCGTTGGAATTCTCTACACACGATCGGAAAAAGTCTGATCGGATTTTTTCCGTCAGAAATTCCGACGGAAAAAGTCAGATGGAGCCCAAACACGGGAGGATTTTCCGACAACATGGTCCGATCGGACATTTTCCATCGGAATTTCCGACCGTGTGTACGGGGCATTAGATGTATGTTCCTCACTAAGACTGATCGCAATGGGTTTATCCCAATGGGGAGTTGCATTCATCCATCATGGCTGAGGGCAATTCTTACGCATAAAGTGCAACTGTTCCAACAGGGAGGATTTTCTCTCTTGGGCTGATTTATTAAACCAAAAGGTTCTTGGATAAGGGATGTAAAAAAAAATTCTGGAAAAAACTATAGATAATGTTTCGCAGTTTGGGTTAGATTCCCTGCTTACACTGAGAAATTGTGAGAGACTGCTGGATAGTAAGTTTATAAGTTTGAATATACATTTTTCACCACCTTTTCAGATCAGTTTGAGACAGTGAAGAGGCTGTTCCAACAGCAATGGAAATTTGTTTTGAAAAATGATAACATTTCAGGACCTGTCAGAAACCATGAATCAGACCGAGACAGAAGTGCAGTTAAAAATCATGCTTGTTCAATAATAATAATAATAAAAGTTAAAGAGAGCATCGTAGTCAAATCATAGCCAGAGTTCAGTAACCGGAACGGATAGTGAGATAAGCCAGGGCATCAGGGAGCCAGAGATCAGCATACTTCAGGACAGGCCAGGAAATCAGGAAAAGAGAGAATCAGCGTAGTGGAACAGCAAGCAGGATCCAGGAACTAGAAGGGACGTCAGCCAAGCAAGTCTTCAACAGGTACACAGGAGAGAGTCTCTGGATGTGTTGGCCAAGGCAAAGGCAGAGAGGGACTGAACTGAACAGCTTAAGTAACCAGGAGGACTGACGAACAGGATATCATCATCAGGTGAGTCACTGTGGAAAAGATTGGAGCTGGCAATTAACCATCAGCTGAGCAGCCTGCTCGGAGAAGGAAGGGCTAAGCCCAGCCCTGACAGGACCACAATTACCGAATAATATATCTGTCATTCTTAGAAAGGGTTACACTTTGCGTGACAAGATAGCACCTGATTTGGTTGAACAACCCCTGCAAGAAATGTGAAGTTTTCAAAATGGTATGTCAGAAAAGGGTGCATACCAAAAGTTTTATTTCAAGCATTACACATAGGACAAACATCATAAAAAATGTATTAACTGTTCTACCAAGTCTGTTGTTTACCTCCTGGAGGCGTATGCAGAGAAAGTTTGAAGAAAAGAGGTACTCTAGAGATCTGGTCCTGAATGCTTTCCTTTTGAATATGAATAAACAACTAAAAATCAAAGAGAACAGTACCAAAGAAATGGAAAATACTGCTAGATTTGTGTTGACTTTTAACATCAAATATAGGGCTATTTCAAAAATTATTTACAAACATTATAATATCTTAAGGGTTATTACCCTTGTCGATATTGCAATGTTTGCATTGTTAATAAAGACAAGAGTAAGAAAATATGTCACTTTAAATCGCATACCACAGGCAGGGTTTTTGATATTAATACCTTTATCACCTGCACTTCATTGAATGTGGTATATCTTTTGATCTGCCCCTGTGGCCTACAATATGTAGGCCGCACGACACGAGCGATGCACGTTAGGGTAAACGAACACATCGCAAATATTAGAAAGGGGTTTCCGAAACATACTGTCTCGAGACACTATCTCGAGTTCCATAATCAGAACCCCAATGGAACCATTTTTATAGCCATTGATAGATTTAACCCTCACTGGCGTGGCAGTATGTCCAAACGACAGATATCTAAGCTTGAGACTCGTTGGATTTATGACCTAAAGTGTTACACCCCTTTTGGCATGAATGTCGATTGGGATGTAAATGGTTTTATTAATAACAGCTAATATCTGTACTTTTTATATTTACTTAATTCCCCATCCTTTTTTAATGAACAGCCACTAGTGGGCAGTGCCTGTTCCACCAATTTTTGATTATTCATTTTATTAAATTTTGAGTCATGAGTATTGTTATGATAAGGTATATGAGGTAACGTTGCACTAAACACACGATCAGAGAGCCTCCTTTTTTCCTCCCTTAGTTGTAACGTCCCTATACATTTTTACATCTTTATATGTAAATACATTTTTTTATATACATATATATTTTTATTTTAGATATATATAGTATCCATTGTTTCAGCAAGTTATAAAACATATAGGGCCTATTTTTATGCACTTTTCTTTTATATTTTTATATATATTTTTTATTTGTTATTTCTTGCTGGGTGCTTTTTAGGCACTATACCGATTGTTAATAGTGTAAATGCTATTATAACACTAGGTTATATAATGCCCGGTGTGTGTGTGCGTTTATTTCCCCGTTACATTGGGATATATGTTTCTGCCTGCTGGTTTGGGTTGGTGGTAACAACAGGTTCCGGTTTCCTGTGTGTGGAAGGCACACACACACTGAGCATGTGCGTCATTTCCGGCTGTCTTTGTTAAGACGCCGCCGGATATGACGTTCTACGCTCCCTGGGTTCACAGAGTGCTGCTATGGAGCGCAAGCCGGACTGCGCATGTGCGGCCGGCTGATCCATTAATGCGCACGCCAGAAATCGTGTAGTGCACGCCATCTGTGAAACGCATGCCGCACTGCGCATTCGCGGTCGGATGTTTTTATCTGTTTGCTTTGTATTCTTCCTGTTCTTTCCCTAATGATTGCAGTGTGCATGTGTGATCGGTGCTAACAGCTGTGAAAGCTTTACAATCCTGTCATGCTGCCCTATCACGAGGCAGCGTGACATAGGGTGTTTACTATTTATATATGCGTACTTGCAGCATTAGCCACACCTCTGATGATATCCCCATAGGATGAAACATGTCAGGCTGGCTGATGCAAGTACGCAAGCATTAGCCACTACATACAATAAACATTGATTTTGACTATTCCGATGGAGACATTATAGCACATTATACTGGTCTATCTTTGTGAGTTCTGCCACCGACTACTTATTTGATGAATCTGGATATTGTCTTGTTTATCGCATCTATCAAGTTTTACCACTAACCTCGGGCATCATATGATAACATCGCTTGTTTATCATATCTTTTTGGTAAGCAGATCGATATCACGTGGGTGTGGAGTGCTTTTTCTTTGCGCACTGAACTTTGGTGGAAGATTTCCTTATATCATCAATTATGTTGTTTTTCATTTTGATTGACGGACTTTCACATTTTGATCACCATTCACTTTAAATATTTTTTTATAGCGCTACACTTTGGACTTTATATTGATATTTAATCACCACTGGGGTTTTTTTTTACGCTACAAATAAAAAAAGACCGAAAATTTTCCAAAAAAAATCATTTTTCTTAGTTTCTGTTATAACATTTTGCAAATAAGTAATTTCTCTTGATAACTTTTGACCAAAAATGATGCTGCTTCATTTCTTTGGTAAAAAAATAACCCAAATCAGTGTTTATTTGGTGTTGGCAGTGATGGGGAACAGATACATTTTTTATTGGGACACTGAAATATGTATAGGGACATGGTATATCAGTGGTGCTTGGTGTACTTTGTGGGGTGATCTGTAACAGCTCTCTGTGTAAGATCATCCTTACAGAGAGCTGTCACAGATCTGCGGATTCCCCCTCCCCCCGCACTGAGCTCTCACTGAGGGCCTCAACGAAGAACTGGACATTCTTAGTATTACGTGACATCATACCGGAGGCTTTGCCCATTTTGAGTCCCTTTGTAATATTGACAGCATCTCACTAATAGAGCTGTCTCAATGATAATTGGCATGTATACTTACACGTGATGGAATTATATCAAAGAAAACATGTGTTTCTATACATGCAGTTTCTTTCTCTCTCACTAAATGAACATTTTCATTTTCAGTTTTTACAATCCCTTGTCACCATTATGGAACAGAATTATGTATTAATTTTAATCCGGATTATCTGTCACATGATATTGTTTAGTGTTTCATTGTTTATAACAATTCTGATCCATTATTTTAATTTTATCATATATATTTTTATTTTCATTTTATTTATTATAAATTTTATATTTTTAATATATATTTTTTTCATTTTTTTAATTTATATTTTATTTTTCATATATATTTTTTCATTTATTTTCATTTATTAATTTATTATTTTCGTATTATTGACACATTTCATTTTATTATATTTTATTTTATTCATTATTTATAATTACCATTTACATTTGTTTATTGATTCAGTTCTCTTATATACTTTTATATATATGTATATATCAGCTTATTACTATTACTATCATATTTATTTGTGAATCAGGTAGATTTATAGGCATTTTGCATTTCCTACTTCAAGTTATATGGTTGAGTGAGGGGTTAACATCACATTTCATGTTTTTTATCTCCACCACTCCCCATTCCCTTCAATGTGCTTAAATTCTGTCGTTGCCGCTCACTCCGTGACTTTGAAAAAGCGCATGCACGCAAAGCATGTAAGCCACGGCAATCCAGAGCATGCTGTCCACCGCAACAGATGGGCTTCCTGTCTCTGTTTCTGGCGCAACGCTGACACCATCCAGTGCGCTCGGTTACAGTCAGCTCATTCGGCTCTCCCAGTCCTATTCAGCGGTGGACACTAAACCATACTGCCTGTGGCTCAGCAGGGTTCCCACTCATGATCAGCTGCAGAGTCTACTGCTTTTCTGTACATATATATATATATATATATATATATATATATATATATATATATATAGATATATATTTTATATAAAATAAAATTAATTAAAAATGGAAAAGTTAATTACAAGGAATTGGATATATGAACCCTAATTAAACCTCTTGGTCAGACATGTTAAGCTAGTGGAAGGTTGTCCCTAAATGTCCTATTACAATTAAGATTACAAATTGGAAATAAAACAGTTAACATTAATATCTATATTGAGGCCCCAAAGGTGCAAAGTCACCGGCTGGTAAATCTGTTTGGTTTCATTTTGGGACACCTAAATCTTCCTATTGTCACCTCTCCAATGCCCCTCGATCTGGTCCATCACATAAAAAATCAATCCTGAGGGATCCCGGTGGTGGAAGCTGTGATGTGTGCACTGCAAGCTTCTCCTGCTGAGATTGTGGGTCTTTGTTACATAGGCTGTATTGACCTCCTAGAGCAGAGAGGTCCTCCATATCTAGTAAGAAGTTTGTGTGAGGTGGTGGAGCACATGGAGCATGACATGTGTTCTGCCCTCACAATGTGTTCAAAGTACAAGGCTTGGCAGACAGCTAACAGCTTCCCAATAAAGACTCAGGAGGAAGGGCTAATAGTTGAAATCTTTACTGAGAATAAGTTTTTTGTAAAACTGCAAAACACAAATTATAAAAATATGCATTAGCATTTAACATTACATCACAAATGCAAATAGTAACAGGCATGCTACAATACTGTTAAGGCACTAGCTAGCAAAAATGTGGCCTAGCTGAGTGAACTTCCTGACAGACACATCCCACCAACACACATATAAAATGTAGTTGCATTAGTAGAACATATACTAACTAATTGAAAACTAATGACTGCTTACTTACAGACTTATCCTTCCAAGGCCTGTATTAAGAAATAGTGGAGGTCTTTAGCATGCTTCCTTCACTGTAGAAAGATTATCTGATATGACTGCTGGGCAGGAAGTGGGAGGAATATACTACAGTTCCTGTTAGTAATGGATGCCAATTTAAAGGAACAGTACGATCAGTAAATATATACCCTATAATCAGAACACTCCCCACCTGGCATAATGAACATTATACCACTATGTTTCCTTTTTAAGAAGTAAAACAACTTCAGAGATAGGCCTAAAGTACACCTTAGGGGTGCCCTGTCTCATCACTTTAACTTTGACCTTTCTAACCTTACTATCATTACTAGGTACAGTCTCAACAATGAGTCCAACTGGCCATTCGTTTCTGTGGACCTGAGCGTCTTTTAGTAGGACAACATCTCCGACTTGCAGGTTAGGCTTGTCAACTTGCCATTTTCTGCGTGACTGGAGCGTCACCAGGTACTCTTGTTTCCATCTATTCCAGAAGATGTCTGCAAGACTCTGAACTTGCTTCCATTGCTTGGTGTAAAGACTACAGGCATTTCTGGATCGGTAGACACTGGAACTAAGGGTCGAGCGTTCATGATAGCCATGACTTCAGCCATAAGTGTGGTGAGAACTTCATGTTGAACACATCTGATGATGATGATTCTGGCTTGCATAAGATTGCTATTACACTTGTCAGTGTTAGTAGCTCTGCAGAAGGATTTGGCTAGGTGAATAAGCTTTCTTATTGCTCGTATGAGAGACTTCCAGCTGGAGAATCTTTCAAACCTGTGTGCGCCAAAATTGCCTCTAGTAGTTATGGTACTGAATGCTGTAACTTGTACCTGTACCTTGTCTGGTTCTATAAGTTCAAAAGTCTCTAACTGAGTGGTCTCTTCAGGTTCTGATCTAGTCAGAAAAGATGGACCTGAGAACCAGTTAGTGTGCTTGAGGACAGCCGCTGGTACAAGTCTAGTCCCATGATCGGCTGGATTTTTATCCGTACTGATGTAGTGCCATTGTTCTGGGCACGTGGACTTTCTGATGCATATCACTCTGTTTGACACGTACATGTAGAATCTTCTCGAAGCATTGTGAATATATCCTAACACAATCTTGCTGTCTGTGTAAAACTTCACTGCATGAATTTCAATGTCCAGTTCAGCAATGATCAAGTCTGCCATCTCCACTGCTAAGACAGCAGCACAAAGCTCCAAACGTGGAACAGTGTGAGCAGGACGTGGAGCTAGTTTGGACTTTCCCATGATAAACCCAACGTAACTTTGTCCTTCAAAGTCCATTACTCTAAGGTAGGCTACAGCTGCTATAGCCATGGTAGATGCATCTGAGAATACACACAATTCTCTTTGTTTTGTGGCAGACAGAGAAACAGGGACATATGACCTTTGGATGATAAGTTGTTCAAGCTCTATTAATGAGTTCTTCCACAACTTCCACTGCATTTCTTTCTCCTTAGGTAGAGGTGTATCCCATTCACTTTGTTCATGTTCAGTAGCAATTTCTCTCATAAGAGCCTTGCCTTGCATGGTTATGGGGGCTACAAATCCTAGGGGGTCATAAAGGCTGTTGACCGTGGACAAGACACCTCTTCTCGTGAATGGCTTCTCTTCTCTGGATACTCTAAATGTAAAGCTGTCGGTTTTCAGATCCCAACTGAGCCCTAAACTTCTTTGAAGGGGCAGTGAATCTGTTCCTAGATCCAGGTCCTTGAGGTCCTTTGCACGGTCCTCTGAGGGAAACGCTTCCATGACTTTGCTGCTGTTGGACGCTATCTTGTGTAACCTTACGTTAGATTCTGCTAACATCTCCCTTGTTCTTTTCAGGATGTCGATAGCCTCTTCGTTGCTAGAGAAAGAAGCAAGTCCATCGTCCACATAAAAGTTTCTCATGACAAACTGTTTGGCATCTGTGCCGTGTTCTTCTTCACCTTCCTGTGCTGCTCGTCTCAGGTTGTAGATAGCTACAGCTGGAGAGGGGCTGTTCCCGAACACATGTACCTTCATCCTGTATTCTGTGACATCTTTGTTAAAGTCATTGTTTTCATACCACAGGAACCTCAGGTAGTCTCTGTGATCTTTGCGGACAAGGAAACAGTAGAACATTTGTTGTACATCTGCTGTTACTGCAACGGGTTCTTTTCGGAACCTGATGAGTACTCCAAGGAGTGTATTATTCAGGTCAGGTCCACTGAGGAGGACATCGTTTAGGGAAAGGCCTTCATACTTTGCACTGGAGTCAAATACTACTCGTATCTGTCCTGGTTTCTGAGGATGATACACTCCAAATATTGGTAAGTACCAACATTCTTGTTTTTCTTCCAATGGTGGTGCCTTTTCAGCTTGACCACTGTCGAAGATCTTCTGCATGAAATCATGGAAGTGTTCCTTCATATTTGTCTTTCTGTCTAGAGTGCGTCGCAATGAGGTGAGACGCTTCACTGCTTGTCCTTTGTTGTTAGGAAGGTGATGTCGGGGTAAACGGAAAGGTAGAGGAGCTACCCAGCTGTTTGACTCATCTATAAAGACTTCTCTGTCCATTATCTCAAGGAAGAGGCTATCTTCAACAGATGGTGCTGGTTTGTCATCATCTCGCGTTCTTTCAAACACCTTGCATCCTAGCTCATCTGTATCTTTAGATGAGGTGATAGCCTCCATGTAACTCCGAACTTTCTGCTGTTGTATTGGGTTGACTAGTCTTTCTTTAATCTGTATCCTGTTAGTACAGGGGCTAAGACATGATGTGCGGCCATTTTGCAACATGTTTGTTTTGTAGACATTCACATTTGACGGCTTGTGAGCTCCATCCAGACATACATCACCAATGATGACCCATCCAAGGTCAAGACGTTGTGCAAATGGTGCATTGTGTGGCCCATTGTATTGCTCTCTGACCTTGTGCACTCTCAGTATGTCTCTTCCAAGTAGGAGGATAATTGCAGCACCTGGGTCTAGTACTGGAATCTTGTCTGATATTTGCATCAGATGAGGGTAGTGACGTGCAATTTCAGGTGTGGGTATCTCTGATCTATCATCTGGTATCATATCACATTCTATGAGAGTGGGCAGAGTCAGCTGCGTTTTCCCATCTAATGATTCAATGATGTAGTTGTTTGCTCTTCTCCCGGATGTCTCCACAACTCCGGAGCATGTCTTCAAAGTATATGGAGTTGGACTTCCTCTGTCACCGAAGAGGTCAAAGAACTCTGTTCTTGCCAAAGATCTGTTACTTTGTTCATCTAAGACCGCATACATTCTGATTGCCTTCTCTCTGAGGCCTGCAGGATACACCTTGACTAAACATATCTTGGAGCATGATCTAGAGCTAAATGTGTTTGTGCAGATTTCAGTGCACTTTGAGGTTATTGCTGGTAATGCACTCTCTTTTTGCTCCCCACCATGATCTTCTTGGGTTACCGGATTCTCTGTTTTCCATGGTGCTGGTCCTGGGTGTAAAGCAGACAGATGGTTGTCATTATTGCATTCTTTGCATCGAATTGTTTTCACACAGTCTTTAGCAAGATGTTGAGTTGAACCACAGCATCTGAAACAAATGCGCTTGTCCTTAAGATAAGATTTGCGCTCCTCTATTGTCTTGCTTCTGAAACTGCGACATTTTCTCAGTGGATGAGGCTTGTTATGTAGTGGACACTGCTTATCTGGGTCCTCAATTTTCACTCCTGAGCTTTTATCCTGGTTGGCCTCAAACTCAGTCGGTACTTCTGTCTTCCTTACAGACACTGTTGCTCTGCGTTCTTTATTGTGCACTGAAGGTTGTTTCTCTGTCTTTACAGAACTGGAGCCTCCCATGTTCAAAAAGGCGAAGCTTGGGTCATTGCGTATTTTAGCTTGATTCACAATGAATTTGGCGAGGAAGGAGAAAGGTGGAAATGCCACCTGATGATCTTCCTTGTATTTTGATGCTTGCGTGACCCATCTTTCTTGTAAGCTGTAAGGAAGCTTCTCGATTACCGGTTTGACTCCACGTGCTGTATCCAAATATGAGAGGCCTGGCAGGTATCCACCAGCCTTTGCCGCTTCCAGCTCTAAAAGTATGTCACCAAGCTCTCTTAGCTTCTGATTGTCTTTGTTTGTTATTTTTGGATAATTTTCAATTTTCTTCAGAAGTGCATCTTCAATTACTTCAGGTGACCCATAGCAGTCTTCCAATCTCTGCCATAACATTGTAAGCCCTGCTGTCGCATCATGAACATGTACTGACCTGATTCTTTTGGCTTGCTCAGTGGACTCTGGTCCGAGCCATTTGGAGAGTAGGTCAAGCTTTTCCCTGTCTTTCATATTTAAGTCTTGGGTGCTGCTTAGAAAAGATGACTTCCAGGCCCAATAGTTTTCTGGACGGTCATCAAACTTCAGGAGACCAGAGCTCACCATTTCACAGCATATCAAGTATTTTGTCACATCTGTGGCTCCTGCTGCCTCAGGTGGGCATTTTCTGGGAACAAACATAGGGCATGTCTGTGGCTGGTAAGACGGTTGGGATGCTTGGTTAAATCCACTAAAGTTGTGTGGTTGTTCTTGTTTACTGCAAGTCTTTCTGCTATAGGCCGGATTTATATTTTCCCGAGGAGGGATTATGTCACCATTCGTTCGATTTCCTGAAGGACCAACAGATTGGTCTCTGAGTATGTAACTACTTGGCTTGTTATAGTAAAGTTCTGGTTCAGTCTTGTAGCATCGAGCGATATCAAAGTTGTCTGCTGCTAGCGGGACCTTTGACGATTCCAATGCATCATTAGACTGTTGATCTGTGTACATGGTCGCATGCAATTGCACATACTCACTGGTGCGTTGGATTGCACTGAGTGGTGTCATTTGGGTATCTATCACAGAGCGCTCTCTGCACTGTTCTTCAGCAGCTCTCATGAGCACCTCGGCTTCAGCTAAGGCTGCTGAAGCAGTTTTTTCTTGCTTGATAATATGTAAAGATGCTTTCACCTCTGCTTTTCTTCTAAGTGCTTCAGCTTTACTTTTAGCTTTAATCAAATGATGTTCTTCATCTATGCAGCCCTGTTCTCTTATCATTTCAGCTTCACGTATTGCATAGGAAGCCAGTGCACGCGCGGCTTCTGCTTTTGCATGGGCCTTGGCAGCTGCAGCACTGGTGGACGACAGGTTAGAGCAGCTTGAATGTCTAGAGCTAGTGCGCTTGGACCTGGCAGATTCAGCACTAGCTGATGTCTGATCCGACTGACTAGAGACTCTGGAGCTTGTGCAGCGTGACCTGTTGGTTGGCATATTGTGTATGCTTTCCTCTGCTTGTGTATGCTGAGGGATGACTGGTGCAGTATCCTTGTCTGTGTGCTGCATGATGAAACAGATTACTTCTCTGTAGTGTCTGTGGCTGTAGAGGTTAGCTGATGATGAGCAGAATGATTCCACTCTTCTTTAAACTAGGCCCGCTGTGTTAAAAGTCTTTTTACTGTTCTGCCCTCACAATGTGTTCAAAGTACAAGGCTTGGCAGACAGCTAACAGCTTCCCAATAAAGACTCAGGAGGAAGGGCTAATAGTTGAAATCTTTACTGAGAATAAGTTTTTTGTAAAACTGCAAAACACAAATTATAAAAATATGCATTAGCATTTAACATTACATCACAAATGCAAATAGTAACAGGCATGCTACAATACTGTTAAGGCACTAGCTAGCAAAAATGTGGCCTAGCTGAGTGAACTTCCTGACAGACACATCCCACCAACACACATATAAAATGTAGTTGCATTAGTAGAAGATATACTAACTAATTGAAAACTAATGACTGCTTACTTACAGACTTATCCTTCCAAGGCCTGTATTAAGAAATAGGGGAGGTCTTTAGCATGCTTCATTCACTGTAGAAAGATTATCTCATATGACTGCTGGGCAGGAAGTGGGAGGAATATACTACAGTTCCTTTTAGTAATGGATGCCAATTTACAGGAACAGTACGATCAGTAAATATATACCCTATATTGGCGAGCCGGAGAAAGAATTCACTGCCGGCTGGAGTTAGCCATAGAGATTTCCAAGGGACAGATGGTCCCCAGGAGTCTCTATGACTCTCGGAGGCCCGGATGTGACGTTATGATGTCACGTCCTGGCCGGTGGAAGTAAACAATGCCGGGGATCCCGAGATCGTAAATTTTTTGGGGGATCTCAGGCTTTCCTGAGGCCTGGAGGAGAGATGTGGGGTCTCCATAAAGAGGACCTGTCATGCACTATGATGTTTACATTCCTTGTAATAGGAATAAAAGTGATCAAAAATATTTTTTTTAAAGAGAAAGAGTAAAACTAAAAAAGTAAAAAAAATAGTTAAAAAAAAAAATGAAAGCCTCATGTCCCCGCACGCAAAAGCGAAAGCATACGTAGGTCGCGTCCGCATATGTAAACGATGTTTAAACCACCATGAGCGAGAGCAATAATTCCAGCCCAAGACCTCCTATGTAACTATAAACATGTAACCTGTAAAAAATATGGAGATTTTTAAGTATCAAAGTTTGGCGCCATTCCACAAGTGTGCGCAATTTTAAAGTGTGATATGTTAGGTATATATTTATTCAGCGTAACATCATCTGTCACGTTATACAAAGAAAAAGGGGCTAACTTTACTCTTTTATTTTCTTTTATTCAGGAAAGCATTTTTTTCCCCAAATGTGTTTGAAAAATTGCTGCGCAAATACCGTGTGACATAAAAAGTTGCAATGACCGCCATTTTTTTCCCCTGGGGTTTCTGATAAAAAAAATATATATATATATATATATATATATATATATATATATATATAATGTTTGGGGGGTTCTTAGTAATTTTCTAGCAAAAAAAATGATTTTTACATGTATGAGAGGAGTGCTGGAATTCACGTGGTATGGAAGTGGTTAATGTTATATAATTGTTTATTTATTGTCTAAGCACTTATGCACTTTACTCATGTTAATTTAATATATGTGTAAGCACTTTCATATGAATTCATGTATTCACACATCTATTAATGTATTCACTTTTTTATATGTTTGATTAATTTGAGAACACGTAAAGTAACAGTGCATCTACTTTTAATATTTAAAGATACACATTTACATCAGTTTTGGAATGATTAGGTTCATCTATAATAATCCAGCTGCTAAATTCCCTGGCCATCAATTCTCAATCAAGTCTCTAAATATTCTAGCCAGTAAACTAGAGTTTGTAAAAACATTTCTAAAGCATGTTCACAGAGGTGCTACATAAAGACCTATTAGCAATTGCTAATACTTGCAATGAGTGTACTCATTTATTTACAGCACAAGAGAAGGTTAACAATGTATGTTAAAACAAGTTAATATGCCTTAATAGCTCATAATATTTAAATAACTTATTTGAATGTATTCTATAAAAAACATGCCATTTTTAGGGTGGTACATAATTGTTCAGCTTCCAAAGTCCATGGACATGAACCCTTAACCGTATTGTCGACATTTTGGATAGCCTGAACAAGATGTTCTTGAGTTTGGTTAACCTCTGTGTCAAATGCTTTAGGCTATTTCTTTATGTACAGTACTCTCACATACATCTAACACATTGTGGGTAATTCAGATATTTGAAGATGAGGAAGAAAGGATTTAATGGCCTGCCTGTAGGTTCTATTTAGCAGCTTTCCAGTAGTTCCCAGTCCCTCGCTCCCTTTTTTGTGTGTGTGTTTGGCACACTAATTTGGCATATTGCCAGTGTGACAATCACTGCCTGAACAGTCTCCTCTGTCTGAGATACGTCTCAGGTTTCTTTGTTTTATGACTGGGTGGGGGAGAAAGTTGGCTCATTCTTTACTGAAACAGGATGTCCTGCTGGTGTCCCTGGCTGTGAGAGGCTTCATTTCATCGGATCTGCGAGCCATGCAGGAGGGTTTAGTTTAATCCAGAAAGACTGGGCTGTTGTTTTTTTTTTTTTTTTTATATATTTCCAAGACATTAGAACTTGTGAGTAATACTGCCTTTACAATGTTTCAGTATTGAAGTCAAAACTGTATATGAAAAACGGTATGGTGACCTTAGAGTTCAGGACATTCATTGCAGTGCTCTAGGGCATTTGTTTCATTTTTTTTTTCTTTTTTTTTTCTTGTCAAATTTGTTTATTCTAGGGCATTCTTAACTGCAAACATAATTTATTTGAAAAATTAAATTATAATGGTTATTCGTGCCAGTGGGTTACAGCAGGGAATTCCACCAGCAGCTATCTATCATGGTTATTTCCAAAACATACTTTGAGTCTTCAAACAGGGCATACATTAAGGGATACTAATATTGCTACATATAGTATATTGTTGTAATATGGAACTTGCGACACAAATGTGGAAAAATATAATAAAAATAAAAAACATCTTTTATGTAGATGAAAGAAAAATAAATATTGTCAATAATAAAGATTAGTGCAGGACCCCTCTACATGCATTGTTAAAGGGTTGGCTACATTCACATAGGCAATCAGGAATTGGCTGTTAATTCCTAGTCGCCCATGTGAAAGTAGCCTTAAATGATCAGAATTGTCTAAATAATGAAAACGTCTCCCATAAAATATTTACACAGATATGGGTCTCCTTGTCATGTATAAAATGTTATTAATATTTGCAATTGCTGTATATTAGCTTCTACCTGCATTTTCATCTCTTTGGAACAACATATTACTTCATTGCAGCTGTATAACAATAAAAATAAGATCAAACAGCTGTTTACTTTACGGAGAACCATAATCCCCCCTTACACGCCTTACAAATCATCTATTATCAAGAGCAGATAGACTTTAGATGGTAGTTAGTTGTCCGCGTATAATTCAAGCATCTTTTTTCTTTTTTTCTTTTTTACATATTCCTGGCTATCTGTATCTGAGAATTCAAAAGATATCACCAGAACTAACTTTACCATAGATCTTTGAAATCCAAACTGGCTAGAAGCCTTGTCTTTTAAGATGATCTGGCCAGGGTACATGCTGATGTCTGATTTTGCCCAAAGTTGTGAGGATTGCTATCTGATATGCAAAGACTACATAGGGTGTATACCCATAACTATGTCAGGATTTAACTAAAGTTATAATTAAGATCAAAAGTTTATTAAAAAAATACATTCGTTAAAATGAAGCACATTGTTAAAATACATATCTTTTTTTTTTTTTTTTTTTTTCCAATTTAAATCTTTATTTATTTATCTTTAGGAGAAGAAGGGCATACACTCTACCATCATCACATCTCAAGTAATATCTACAGCTATACATACACTTCTAGTGATCAGTTAGGTCATTTCAACAAAAAAAGGAACATATTGCCTCACACAATAGCAATCATCGACTCTACTGTCACTTTCTAATTTCACAAAGAATACAAATAAAAATAAGATGGACTATCCACTGTCTATACCCAGGGTTCGAGTTTCTCTCAGACTCTATCCTGAGTTTTCTATGTTTATAGAGCGTAGAACCTTCTCTTACTCCTATAATTTATTACCCATAAAACAAAAAAAAAAAATCAAACACAAAAAAAATCAAAAATTAATAATAATCTAATCAAAAATACAAAAAAAAAAAAAAAAAAAAAAAAAAAAGGAAAGGAACATATGTATATATATTTCCTCCATCTCCCCCCGTCTCTCTCTCTCCACCTCTCCCCCATAGCTTCCCTCCGTTTTCCTCTCTCTCTTCAATTGTCCAGGTTTACATCTATAAGCTTTCTACCCTCCTCTGAATTAATATAAAGATTCCATGTAGACCATGTTTCCAGGTATCTCCATCTTTTCTGTCGGGATGACCATACCAGGTCCTCCATATGGTTTAGTTGCTCTACCTTTTTAAGCCAAATTCCCACTGATGGTGGTCGCGTCTGCTTCCACATAAGTGGAATACAAGATTTGGCTGCGTTCAGAAGGTGACATAAAACAGTTTTCTTATATATTTTAATAGAGCTTCTCGTATCTTGTAATAGAAAAAGGGATGGGTCTTCTGTTAAATCTTGCTCACAAAATTTTTTGACAGATTCTCCGGACTTCTTTCCAGAAGTCCCTTATTCTAGTACAAGCCCAGAAAATATGTACTAACGTCCCCTTTTCTTCTCCGCAGCGCCAACACCTGTCTGATATATCCAGGTAGTATCTATGCAATGATACTGGGGTACGATACCATCGCGACAGAATCTTAAAGTTGGTCTCCTGTATTCTTATACAGGTTGACGATTCAAATGTATTGCCTATTATTCTATTACATTGCTCTTCCGAGAATGTTTGGTCTAGGTCTCTTTCCCACTCCCTAAGGAAGGGCAATCTGAAATCTCCCGACGGTGTCACTAATAGCGCATACATCTTAGACAGGGTATGATGCAATGCCCCACTTACATTACAGTACCTCTCAAATGTTGTTAGCGCGCGATCGTAGCCACCTAGTGGCTTTAGTGTATTTAAAAAATGTCTCAGCTGTGTTGCGCGCCACCGATCTAGTTGGAGTGCTGTAGGTCCTATTGTCATCTCCTGTATCGTAGGCCATGTTCCATTTATCATAAAATGTGAAGCTTGGAATGTCCCTTGTTCTATTAATGCTCTAAATTTTCCACCCCTAATTCCTGGATCAAATTGTGGGTTTCCCAGTATTGGGAACAGGGGGGAAGCTATTGCCGACAATTTCCCTGCTGCAAATAATCTATAACTCATCTTCAAAGTGGGTCCTATCAATGGGTGTCCCTTTACTGAAATCGGGAGTTTTCTGTAACACCAGGCAGCTCTTTGCAATATCACCTTACTTTGCGCCTGTTCTAAACCCGGCCACATCTTCCATTCCCCATGTCTACTCCAATCTATCAGTCTGCTCACAAGTGCCGCCTGGTAGTATTTATATATATCTGGGTAAAGCTAAGCCTCCATATTTTTTGGGGAGATTCAGTATAGATCTACTGATTCTTGGACGTTTGTTTGCCCATATAAATCTAGTCACTAAGGATTGTATTTGCTTAAAATAGTTTTTAGGTATATCAATTGGTAATGCCTGGAACAGATATAAAAACTTCGGGAGAATGCTCATTTTAATAATATTACACCTCCCAAACCATGAAAAGAGTCCTTTCTGCCATTTTCCAAGCAGATTTTGCACATTGCATAATAATGGGGGGAAGTTCAGTTTATACGTACATGCAAGATCTGACGGGATAAGAGTTCCCAAGTATTTCAGAGCTTGGTCTGACCATTTAATTTTATAACTTGACTTCAATGTTCTCAGTATCTCTTTAGGAATCTTTACTCCCATAGCTTCAGATTTTGATAGGTTTATCTTGAAGTCTGATAAAGCACCATAGGTCTCAATTTCTTTCAAGAAATTGGGTAGTGAAACTATTGGGTTAGTTAATGAGAATAGCATATCGTCCGCAAAGGCCGAAGTCTTATATTGCCTTCCCCCTACTAGTAAGCCCCCTATAACTGGATTTGAACGGATTTTACACAGTAAGGGCTCTAAGGACAGAACAAACAGGATTGGAGACAGGGGACAACCCTGTCTAGTCCCATTCTACAACATAAATATTTGAGAAACAACCCATTCACTTTTACCTGGGCAGTTGGTTGGGTATAGATACTTGAGATCCATCGGAACATATTATTTCCCAGTCCTATCTGCTTTAATACCGAAACATAAAATGCCATTGATGCGGTCAAAATTTCTCTGCATCAGTCCCCAAAAATAAACACGGAGTTTTATAAGTATTAGCTACATGGATAAGGTTCAAGGATCTAATCGTATTATCTCGTGCTTCCCTCATCTGAACGAACCCTACCTGATCTGATTAATCAGGGAGGGTAAGTATTGCTGAAGCCGCGTCGCTAAAATTTTTGAAAAAAGCTTAAGATCTGCATTTAAAAGGGATATTGGCCTGTAACTTCCACATTGCATTGGGTCTTTACCTTCCTTAAGTAAAATTCTTTCAATACATCATACATTATACAGTTTGACCAGCTGGGGCCCCAAAATCAATGGGTTTTGGTGTCTAAAAACGATTCTGTTCAGTGTTGGATTAAGCAATACAGCTATTACAGAGAGCTCCTCCACACAACGCGTTTCTTGGATAGCTTATAAAATGATGCAAAATATGACTTGAAAATGCCACAATAAAGCTGTGTACTACCCAATGTCATTTATTTGTCCTACCTTTTAATAAAATACCTTGCTGAAAATATAAATTAACTTGCAGATTATTTTGTTGAAATATAAGCCCTCCATATAGTTTTGAGTCAGTTACTAAAGATCACAAGCAAAGTGGTATGAAATTGAATCATTAACTGTTGCCCAGCCCTTTAAGAGTTCTAAAAGCTGGCGGGCATTCGGGCCGGTGATCGCTGAGATTGGCTACCTTGCTGGGAGTATGCTCTCAGCACGGTAAGTTGTTTACACAGTGCCACATATACTATCGGCGCCAAGCGTTTATATATATTTCTAGTTCTTGAACTTACAACATTTACATGAATCCCTGACAGCATACTGCTTACACAAGCTGAAAGTGATCAGAGACACTTTATTGGAATGGATTTGGCATACTGCCTTTAATTGGACCCTGTGAGTGAACCGTTTTTGGGGGGCTTGGAGGAAATTTTATCCGCATATATACTCTTTTGCCTCCCCTCTCCTTTTGGCTTGATTGAACAAGCCTTGATTTACTGATGTTGATTTTACATTTGTCACCTGCACTGGCTTGCTGCCATGTCCACCCCCGGGGATGGCTCTTGCCTGGGTTCCGTTTTCAATTTCTGGATAGGTTCCTGCCATTCAAGCAGTGGATTAACTATTAAAATATGCCTCCATATCTGTTTCCTGAAGAAGTGTCTCACACTGTGAAGCCTTTAGAGGATCAATTTATGGTTGGAGTTTGTATTCCCATGTATTGTACCTCTCCCAGGGATTAGGGTATCAGATCTCTACCCATATAGTTGTCAAGGGAAATGCTCTCCATGATTGTAGAGGCTGATCTTTTAATAACGTACTATTGTACTATTGTACTAACGTGTATTGTGAATGTTGGGAGTACCTGAGTATTGTGAGTGTTGGGAGTACCTGTGTACTGTGAGTACCTGAGTGTTGTGTGTATCTGAGTAGTGGGTGTGTATTGTTAGTACCTGAGTATTGTGAGTACCTGTGTATTGTGAGTACACGTGGGCAGTGAATACACGTGGACTGCGAGTGCACGTGGACTGTGGGTACACGTGGGCTGTGAGTGCTCGTGGACTGTGAGTGCATTGTGAATACACGTGGGCTGCGAGTGCACGTGGAGTGTGAGTACGCGTGGGCTGTGAGTGCATGGGGACTGTGAGTACACGTGGGCTGTGAGTGCACGTGGATTGTGAGTACACGTGGGCTGCTAGTGCACGTGGGCTGCGAGTGCACGTGGACTGCGAGTGCACGTGGACTGCGAGTGCATGTGGACTGTGAGTGCAGGTGGACTGTGAGTGCACGTGGGCTGCGAGTGCATGTGGACTGTGAGTACCTGTGTATTGTATTGTTGAGTACCTGTGTGTTGTATTGTTGAGTACCCATGTATTGTTGAGTATTAGTGTCAGGAAGCTAGTTGTTATGGGCAGGGTAAAATCCCCAATCCTCATTAAATTAGTAGGTGCGATTCGGGCGGGCGTGGAGATGCGACTCGGTGTACATCTTGCGGCATGTATGTGTTCCTTGATCATACGATTGAGGGCGAATACTGCTGTGCAAAATGTAAGCACATTGTTTCCCTGAAATCCTAGGTTCTGAATCTAGGGAAGCAACTGTCAACACTGAGAAGACCCTCCATACTAAAGGAGAGCTGGGAACATACCCGTGAAGTTCCGGTAGGGGCCAGCACAGAGGCGGGTGGAGACAAAGAAGTGCAGGCACTAGAAAAGAGTAGACGGTGACAGTCAGGAAGGGTAGAGGGGAAAGTGCCAGGGAGGCCGATCCTGGGCTGGAACATCTCAATAAGTATACCCTGTTAAGTGACATTGGGAAAACCAGTCAGGGACCAGCACTGCTGGAGCTGAGTGACTCCCCTAGCCACCAGGGGAATAACTCCTCCAGAGGGAGTGGGGGGGAAGCGAACGGGAAGGAAAGACAGATTCTGGTGGTAGGGGACTCAATTCTTAGAAGGACAGAGAGGGCAAACTGTGACAAAGACCAGAAGCGCCGAACTGTATGCTGTCTACCGGGCACTCGGGTTTGGTGGACAGATTGCTGGGAGGTGCTGGGGAAGACCCGGCTGTCATGGTGCACGTTGGCACCAATGACAAAGTCAGACGAAGTTGGAGTGTCCTAAAGAATCATTTTAGGGACTTAGGAGCTAAATTGAGGAAAAGAACCTCCAAGGTAGTATTCTCAGAAATACTACCGGTACCTTGAGTCACAACAGAAAGGCAGGGGGAGATTAGGGAAGTAAACAAGTGGCTGAGGAGCTGTTGTAGAAAGAAGGGGTTTGGGTTCCTGGAAAACTGGACCGACTTCTCAGTTGGTCACAAGTTCTATAGAAGGAACGGACTGTACCTAAATGAGGAGGGTAACCAACAAAACAACCATATAGAAGATGACACAATGGCTACATCCCAATAAGAAGGACTAGAATGCAAATTTATAAATATGAATAATCCCCATAGTAATCATAATATACCGTCACCCCAGGAATTAAAAAAGTAATCAACCATAGGGGTCTCTGAATTAAATTAAGCATACAAGAAGCGGAGGGAAGGAGGATTCCCAAAGAATTCTTCAAAAAGGAACTGCCGGTATTTAAAGATAAAAAAATATTTATTGAAAAATCCACATAATACTAACAACTTATGAATGTATAAATATACCAAACCTCCACCACATACATCTAAAAATAGACAATTGTCTTAGGGACACAGATGTCCACCACAAACAGGCATAAAGGCCTCTCAAATATCATGCACAGCTAGTTCTCTATATTGGGTCCTAGTTCAGACATAATTGGAAGGAAGCTCGAAAACAGCAGGGCAGTCTGCTCAATAGTCCAAACTGGGTACTTGTTAGTATACAAAGTCCATGCTTCGGACTCCAGTCGGATGACCTTTGAAATTAGTAATTTGCACTTTGCATGCGAGATATAGTTTTCCTAATAATATTACAGTCCACATAAGTTAGGCACTGAGTTGAAGTGAGAGGATCCCCCCTGGAGTATAAGGGAATGCGTAGGCTACCCACGGTAACAGCTGGGGGCGGGCTAGTGGATTCTATAGACTGAAAAAACAGGGAAGTGACCTTCGCGCTTGATTGAACTAGAACACACAGGTGACACTGGTGAACTGGAAAATCCCACAAAGGGATATATTGGGGTGCCTAAATATTAGAATAAAAATCCTTAGGGAAGCTGCAAAACCTAATGGTAAACACTAAACCACAAGTGAAAATAAGAAATGAATGATTTCGCGCTAAAAACCGTGGCAATCAATATACATAAATAAATACATTCACATAAATAAATATAGATGAGCAATAATGTGCGCAATGCGCTAAAGTGCACAAACAAAGTGAATAATGGTATAGAAGTGATAAACAAGGTAATCAATAAAAATCACCTATTAAATAAAGTGCATAAATAATAATAAATAATGCATACAATAAATAATGTGAAAAAAATGTGTAGGTGACGGTGATTAAAAATCAGTGAAAAGTCCCGCGGACAAATAAATGTTCATGGCAACAATTATAATAACAGTAATTAATACATAATGTCCATGCAGTGAGGTAGATGAGATGGCAATAAATGTGTGTCCGTTAATCCCACCGACGTCCTGTATATCCCGTCTAGATCAAAGTGAGTGGGTATGGACACTTTAAACTTGTTATAAAAAGCCAGCAGGTGGGTGCAGATAGAAGAAATCCCAAACTGATACTCCCTAGCCTCTCACCTTCGGGCCAGTGTTTCAGGGCACTGAAAGAATTTTTAGCTTAATCCAAACTCCTCTCCTCCACTCGGTCCCAGGGATATGGCACAATCATTCGGAACTGTAATCCTCTCATATAATGGAGGTGAAGGGTAAGAGAAGAAGGGTGGGGGGGAGCCAAATAGTGTAGTACGTTTGGGTAAAATAAATTTATTGAAAAGCAAATAGCATCCTTACATCAATGAAGATAAAATCCAGCATACACAGGCGAGCAGCGTCAGTTACACATCACTTCCGGTATCCTCCGGTATCCTCCAATCAGATCAATCCCTACCGGTTACGTCACAGTCTCGTGACTTCATCAGGGGAACGCTGCTCGCCTGTGTATGCTGGATTTTATCTTCATTGATGTAAGGATGCTATTTGCTTTTCAATAAATTTATTTTACCCAAACGTACTACACTATTTGGCTCCCCCCCACCCTTCTTCTCTTACCCTTCACCTCCATTATATGAGAGGATTACAGTTCCGAATGATTGTGCCATATCCCTGGGACCGAGTGGAGGAGAGGAGTTTGGATTAAGCTAAAAATTCTTTCAGTGCCCTGAAACACTGGCCCGAAGGTGAGAGGCTAGGGAGTATCAGTTTGGGATTTCTTCTATCTGCACCCACCTGCTGGCTTTTTATAACAAGTTTAAAGTGTCCATACCCACTCACTTTGATCTAGACGGGATATACAGGACGTCAGTGGGATTAACGGACACACATTTATTGCCATCTCATCTACCTCACTGCATGGACATTATGTATTAATTACTGTTATTATAATTGTTGCCATGAACATTTATTTGTCCGCGGGACTTTTCACTGATTTTTAATCACCGTCACCTACACATTTTTTTCACATTATTTATTGTATGCATTATTTATTATTATTTATGCACTTTATTTAATAGGTGATTTTTATTGATTACCTTGTTTATCACTTCTATACCATTATTCACTTTGTTTGTGCATTGCGCACGTTATTGCTTATCTATATTTATTTATGTGAATGTATTTATTTATGTATATTGATTGGCACGGTTTTTAGCGCAAAATCATTCATTTCTTATTTTCACTAGTGGATTCTATGGTGTCCAACTGACGCGTTTCACTCATGACCTGAGTTTCTTCAGAGCATGTGCGGACGTCTGACACAAGTCTTTAAGTACCATTGGTTCAATCCAACAATTGGAATCACCAGCGTTTTGTGCAGACGTCCACTTCCGGTTACTCAGTCATTTACACAAATAGACAATAATACAAGGGGACGACCCTGGAGTGCAAGCAAGCTGCAATTGACCAATTACATATTAATAAGAATGAAACCAGAGGAAAAAAAAGAAAAGAAAAAAACAGACAAAGCGAGACCAAATAGAGAACAAAAACAAACACAAAAACAAAACCAGACAAACAGCCATTACCAAGTTAGAACAAGGAAGAGAAGATTTAAAATAAAAGAATTGGAAAAGATAAGTTAAAGAATCCAAAATGAGAAATCTGCAGATGGGCAAAACAGTACTGGTGAAATAGTTATATATTAGATGGCCTAGGCTTATATATTTAAAAGCATAGGAGTACGTCCATCATGTCATAGTACAACATTAAGGATATATACTACTCGCTATAGTTGCTGAGATAAATTCACAGCTGTAGCGAATATATATAGAAGCTAGCAATATATTAGATATTCTAAGATTAATTAATGAGAAGCATGTCATGCCATAATACAGTAATAAGTATAAATCACTCGCAGTAACACAACTATAGCGAAAATATACCGGCTAGCTTCCAGCTATGTAAAGTTGGTTTCAGGGTACCCCCCTGCAGGGTAAGATAGAGATTAGACAGACCACCCTCTCTCCCCTTGAGGTGGGACAAGGGGAGGAGGGGGTAGAGATGAAAAGGAGTAAAAGGGAAGTGGGGGGGGGGATTTTTAATAAAGGAGATGGAAAAGGAGGAAGGAAAAGAAAAGGGGGTATGTGGAAAGAAAAGGGGGTAAGGTAAAAAAGTAGGGGGGAGGTGGGAGTAGAGAATAAGAGAGGGAAAGGGGAAGGAAAGTTAAAAAATTAGAAGAAAATAAGAGGCGGAAAGGACTCTAAAGCCCCGTACACACGATCTGACTTTCCAACGGGAAATTTTGGATGTCAGGCTGTTGGCGGAAAATCTGACCGTGTGTATGCTCCATCTGACAATTGTTGTCGGACTTTCCGCCAACAAATGTTGGCTAACATGTTTTCAAATTTTCCGCCAACAAATGTGTGTTGTCGGACTTTCCGATTGTTAGGGATGAGCCGAACACCCCCCTGTTCGGTTCGCATCAGAACCTGCGAACAGACCTAAAGCTCGTGTGAACTTTAGAACCCTATTAAAG
>CM053026.1:348402315-348418485 GCA_028564925.1 Lithobates sylvaticus | reverse complement strand
AGCACCCTCCTAGGTAGGTACTACAGTTAGTATATAATCGTTTTTGGTTTCTCTGCTTAACAGAGAGACAGCTAAGTAAATGTATTTGCTGTCTGCTTAACCACTTGCTTACTGGGCACTTAAACCTCCCTCCTGCCCAGACCAATTTTCAGCTTTCGGCGCTGACGCACTTTGAATGACAATTGCGTGGTCATACAACACTGTACCCAAATTAAATTTGTATAATTTTTCCCCCCAAATAGAGCTTTCTTTTGGTGGTATTTAATCACAGCTGGGTTTTTTTTTTTTTTTTTTTTGCTAAACAAACAAAAAAGATGGAACATTTGGAAAAAATAAAAAAATCTTGTTTAATAGTTTGTTATAAAATTTTGCAAACAGGTAATTTTTCTACTTCATTGATATGCGCTGATGAGGCTGCACTGGTGGGCACTGATAGGCTGCACTGATAGGCTGCACTGATGGGCACAGATAAGGTGGCACTGATGGGGACAGATAAGTCGGTACTGATGGGCACAGATAAGATGGCACTGATGGGCCCTAATGGGTGGCACAGATGGGTGGCACGGATGGGCACTGATAGATGGCACTGATGAGCACTGATAGATGGCACTGATGGACACTGATAGGTGGCACTGATGGGCACTGATAGTTGGCACTGATGGGCACTGGTAGGTGACACTGATGGGCACTGGTAGGTGACACTGATGTGCAGCACTGTTTAGGCACTTATTGTGGGCACTGACAGGTGGCACTGACAGATGACACTGTGGGCACTGACAGATGGCACTGTGGGCACTGACAGGTGGCACTGGTGGGCACTGACAGTTGGAGCTGGTGGGCACTGATAGGCAGCACTTGTAGGGGGCACAGGTGGGCACCGTGGAGGACATCTAACTGATAGTAGACGTCTCCTTAGAAATAGCACAAAGTAGTTTCAGGTTAGAGCAAAGTTACTCAATGGCAGTAGTAGCAGGGCAAAGCTCTTTAAGTACCAGCCAGTTATGGCAGACTGTTTGGCAGTCCAAAAGTAGTAGAACTGAGCAAAGTCCTGTACAGTAGCAAACAGTAGGACAAGCTGTTCAGAACACTATCCAGTGTTCCCTTTGTTCAGACCCTCAGCTGACTTTATAGCACACGAGAAGGGGTTAAAAGCACAAGTCTATAGTTCCTTTAGGTTGTCCAGGGGTAGCTCGTTGCCAATCATAGGTAACAAGTGTTTCATTTTTAATAAATGATCCTTAGAACTAAGTGCCGGTTCACACTGGGGCAACGCGACTTACAGCGCGACTTAGCCAGGCAACTTGGAAGCAACTTGGAAGCAACTTGGAAGCAACTTCAACGTGACTTTGAGTTATTTACAAGACAACTTCAAGTCGCCCCCAGGCCAGGCGACTTTGGCTGTGGCCAATCACAGAATAATCAGCTCTCTGGGAGGGTGGGGTTTGCCTGAGTAAACAAATTTATTTTCCTGTAAAGTCGCTTCAATATAGATGGAGATCCGACTTGGAGGCGACTTCCATTGAATTCTATGGGTACAAGTCACCTAGAAGTCGCCTTGAAGTAGTACAGGATCCTTTTCTGAAGTCGGAGCGACTTCAGTAGTATACATTAAGATGGCTCTCATTGATTATAATGTAATTCCTAATGTCAAGCGACTTGGGGCGACTTGAGGTCTGACAAGTCGGATCCCAAGTCGCGGTAGTGTGAACCGAGCCTAAGGTTTATGTGCATCTGTGAGACAGAGCAAGTTGACATTCACACTCAGCTGCTGGTGTGCGTTAGGATGAGAGCAGTGCTAATGCGCTGATCGCAGTGCATTGCACTGTTTACTTTTTTTAAATTAACTTTATTGAAATGCCACACAGTGACATTTCATTAAGTTCTACAGAGAACAGCATGGTGCAAAGCAGCAGATTGTGTTGTGATACGCTGAAAAAATGTAGTGCATGCAGTACTTTTTTTTAGCGCACTGCATTGCAATGCTGTGGTGTGAACAAGCCAGCCAGGTGACAAGACATTTTACCTTGTCTTGCGGTGGGACTGCACTGGAATAGCCAGTGCCGATCCTGACCCCCTGGGGCCCTAAGCAAAATTCTGCTGAGGGGCCCTCTACCTGACCCGTGATGCTGTGAGCTATGTAAACCATTTGCCATTGCCACACAGTCACACCTGACACTTCAGCGCTCCCAATACAATCCTCCCTCCTTTAACCAAAACAGTCAAAGAATAAGTACAACAATATAGAACAGACATTATATATTTATCTTTACATATCTGAGTGTGGATCCCCCACTTACATCAGGGTCCCCAGAGAGCCACCCCTTACATCAGGATCCCCAGAGAGCCTCCCCTTACACCAGGGTCCCCAGAGCCCCCCCCCCCTTACACCAGGGTCCCCAGAGAGCCCCCCCCCCTTACACCAGGGTCCCCAGAGAGCCTTCCCCTTACACCAGGGTCCCCAGAGAGCCTTCCCCTTACACCAGGGTCCCCAGAGAGCCTCCCCTTACACCAGGGTCCCCAGAGAGCCTCCCCTTACACCAGGGTCCCCAGAGAGCCTTCCCCTTACACCAGGGTCCCCAGAGAGCCTCCCCTTACACCAGGGTCCCCAGAGAGCCTTCCCGTTACACCAGGGTCCCCAGAGAGCCTTCCCCTTACACCAGGGTCCCCAGAGAGCCCCCCCTTACACCAGGGTCCCCAGAGAGCCCCCCCTTACACCAGGGTCCCCAGAGAGCCTTCCCCTTACACCAGGGTCCCCAGAGAGCCTTCCCCTTACACCAGGGTCCCCAGAGAGCCTCCCCTTACACCAGGGTCCCCAGAGAGCCCCCCCTTACACCAGGGTCCCCAGAGAGCCTTCCCCTTACACCAGGGTCCCCAGAGAGCCCCCCCTTACACCAGGGTCCCCAGAGAGCACCCCCCTTACATCAGGGTCCCCAGAGTGCACCGGGGGGGGGGACAGGAGTTTAGAGGCTGCGAGGGGGGGGGGGGGACAGGAGGTCAGAGGCTGCGAAGGGGGGGCAGGAGGTCAGAGGCTGCGAAGGGGGGGGGGGCAGGAGGTCAGAGGCTGCGAAGGGGGGGGGCAGGAGGTCAGAGGCTGCGAGGGGGGGGGGACAGGAGGTCAGAGGCTGCGAGGGGGGGGGACAGGAGGTCTGAGGCTGCGAGGGGGGCACAGGAGGTCTGAGGCTGCGAGGGGGGGGCAGGAGGTCAGAGGCTGCGAGGGGGGGGACAGGAGGTCTGAGGCTGCGAGGGGGGGCAGGAGGTCAGAGGTCAGAGGGGGGGGGCAGGAGGTCAGAGGCTGCGAGGGGGGGGGGCAGGAGGTCAGAGGCTGCGAAGGGGGGGGCAGGAGGTCAGAGGCTGCGGAAGGGGGGGCAGGAGGTCAGAGGCTGCGGAGGGGGGGGGGCAGGAGGTCAGGGGCTGCGAGGGGGGGGACAGGAGGTCTGAGGCTGCGAGGGGGGGGCAGGAGGTCAGAGGGGGGGGCAGGAGGTCAGAGGTCAGAGGGGGGGACAGGAGGTCTGAGGCTGCGAGGGGGGGGCAGGAGGTCAGAGGCTGCGAGGGGGGGGCAGGAGGTCAGAGGCTGCGGAGGGGGGGGCAGGAGGTCAGAGGCTGCGGAAGGGGGGGCAGGAGGTCAGAGGCTGCGAAGGGGGGGGACAGGAGGTCTGAGGCTGCGAGGGGGGGGGGGGGGCAGGAGGTCAGAGGCTGCAAAGGGGGGGGCAGGAGGTCAGAGGCTGCGAAGGGGGGGCAGGAGGTCAGAGGCTGCGGAGGGGGGGGGGGCAGGAGGTCAGAGGCTGCGAAGGGGGGGGACAGGAGGTCAGAGGCTGCGAGGGGGGGGGACAGGAGGTCTGAGGCTGCGAGGGGGGGACAGGAGGTCTGAGGCTGCGAGGGGGGGGCAGGAGGTCAGAGGCTGCAAAGGGGGGGGGGGGCAGGAGGTCAGAGGCTGCGAAGGGGGGGGGCAGGAGGTCAGAGGCTTTGAGGGGGGGGGGGGAGGGGGGACAGGAGGTCAGAGGCTGGGAGGGGGCCCAGGAGGTCAGAGGCTGTGGAGGGGACGTTTTATTTTTAAAAAATGGCGCCACTCGGCGCCAACGTGTCACTGCGCATGGGCCCGCTGCCGCCGCTGTGAGGGCAGCGGCGCCTGAAAAAAAGATGGCCGCGGGGCCGACATGCAACTGCGCATGCGCCAGCGCTGTTGCCGCTGCTCGGCAATTTTCGGAAAGGCGGGCGCATGCGCAGTTGCATGTCGGCCCCACGGCCATCTTTTTTTTCAGGCGCCGCTGCCCTCACGGCGGCGGCAGCGGCCCCAGGGGCCCCCGAGCAGAGCCGATCCGCCGCGGGGCCCTACGCAGCTTGCGTAGTCCGCGTATAGGGCGGATCGGCTCTGGGAATAGCCATCCCGGTGTGACTGTAGGGGAGTATTTTATATGCACAAGTACAACAGAATGTGTGTATATATGTACAGTGTATATGTGTGTGTATATATATATATATATATATATATATATATATATATATATATATAAAAACATGCCCAGAGTTCAGCTTTAAAGGTAGATTGGTAAACAGAGCATGAGCCTGCTTGATATACAGTATATCAAGCAGGCTCATGCTCTGTTTACCAATCTACCTTTAAAGCTGAACTCCGGGTATGGTTTTTTTTTTTTTTGCATAGTTGCATTGGTCTGGCTTGGACCAATGTAAGTATGCATGTTCCATACCTGGCCAATTACTGTGGAAGTTAGGAATCAATGTAGTAGCTGCTCTATCACAGTGATCCTTACTGGTGTCTTTCAGGTCCCATGCCCTTAGGCTGGATTCACACCTATGCATTTTTTGTGCTTTTTGCATTTTGCAGATTTGCACTACAGTCCATTTAACATGGTTTCCTATGGAACACGTTCTGTAGTGCAAATCTGCAAAATGCAAAAAGCATATAAAATGCATAGGTGTGAATTCAGCCCTACTGCATAGTGAGAACAGTCATTCAATCATCACAGATGCCATTTTGACATTGAGAGAATGCCTTGCATTTTTCTCAGTGATTGCAAAGTGTTCTCTGATTGGACTAGGAGTAGATGCAGGGGGGTGATGTCACAATATCCACCTCATCCAATCAGAAAATGCCTGGTATTCACTGAGAGAAATACAAGGTGTTCTCTGAATGGCACCAATGTCGAGTGAGCAACATCGTGTTTTCAAATGCAAGAGGGCAGGACCCCAGGCAGCTCGATGTGCTATCTTTTTAACTTTCCTTACATAGTTGAGGCCAAAAAAAAGGTATCTGAGCACAAGCCACCTCTGCTACAACGGTCCTTGCTATATTTTGGGTCAGATGCTCAATTACCTATTATTTTGGCTTTAATAGTCTAAGGATTCTGCACTTAGCGTTGAAATGTTAGCACATGGAACTGTCTGGGGGTCCTCCTCATCTCCCCAGGGGAAAAAGGGTACACATATTAACACTGCTGATCTCCTGCAGCCTGGCATTTTAAAGGATGAATTTCTTGGTGGTGATAACAGTGGAGACCATACCTGTGCATCAGCGCAGCCCATTGAAGTCTCCCTGGGAGAGTGTGAGACAGAGCTTCAATGCAGGAGAACAATTGGGAAACAGATCATTGTAACCCTAACACTTGAAGGGCCTTCACAAGGACCATTTCAGCAGTATTACTATATACCATTTTAATAAAAACAGTATATGCAAAAGTATTTTAGTGACTTTACATGATAAACATGTACCATGATAAAGCTTTTGTAAGATTTTAGTGTTTAAGTATGCTTTAATTCTGCAATCCTATCTTTATGCAACAAAAAATGTACAGGATAAATGGATTTGAACTGTATGGCTGATACCTGTTTTACATATACTGTACCACACTATATAGTGATGATATGTGCTCATGGTATTGAAGTATATCCACTAGCAGCTCACAATAATTGATCAAGTTGTATATGCGATGACTAGAAAATGCCAGTAAACATTAAGAAGTGGGGCAAAATGATATCTGCTGTATCTTAGATTACACAGCGGAATGTCTAAGTTCATGTTGCCATGCCATTATTAGAGAAACTCTGCAGGCGCCTGAATCCTGCTCTAAATCTGAGGATTAAGAGCCATATTTTATGGGAAAGTGAGATTGCTGGCAAATTAAAGCACTGACAAATCACACGGATAACTAACAGGCAAATGATCCACATAAAATACCTTCTGACAAGCTGGAAGCATTTTTATTGATATAGTAGAATACTGAATTGTATGTTCCTTTCCTGATTCACCATAACTTATTAATTGCATACATTTTTTTGGAATTAAAGTGTTATTAAACCCACAACAGTAAAATCAGTCTGTATATGCAGTAAAGCATGCTTGTTATACTTACTCACTATGGAACCTAAGAGGTTAATCCTGCACATTGTGTAAAAAGGCTGTTTGATGCTCCCCTTCTTCCACTGTCCCTAATCCATCTCCTGATAGTACTGAGCCTTTGGAGTCACTCTGTTCATGCCCAGTTTGGTGCAGTGGCGGTGCGTCCATAAGTCCCCTCTCTCCAGCCACCCCTCTATCACCAATAGATAGATTCATGCATTGCATGAATCTATCTATGGCCTCCACTGCCACCCCCTATTCAGGCTCACAGTTCACTCAGCTGTGTTAGAAAAGCAAATGAATATTCGCTTTCCTAACACTGGACCGCCTCTCCGCCAATCAGGTGCTCGGGTCTGTTACCCGTCACCTAATTCGCTGAAACGACAGGCGCTGTGATTGTACGCCTATCAGGTGTCTAATCATAGGTGAGGACGGGAGGAGCGGACAAGAGAAGACATCGAGGACATGGAGGAAACCGCTCGCCCCCCTGCTGCCCCACGAGACAGAGTAAGTGCCGGGCAGATGGCGGGGGAGGCACAGTGGCAGCATTCGATGGGCACAGTGGCAACATTCAATGGCACAGTGGCATCATTCGATAGGCACAGTGGCAGCATTCGATGGGCACAGTGGCAGCATTTGATGGCACAGTGGCAGCATTTGATGGTACAGTGGGAGCATTTGATGGCACAGTGGGGGCGTTTTGATGGGCCCAGTGGCTGCGTTTGATGGCACAGTGGCTGCGTTTGATGGCACAGTGGCTACGTTTGATGGGCACAGTGGCAGCAATTCATGGGCACAGTGGCTTTGTTTGATGGTACAGTGAGGCTGCAATTGATGTTTTTTTTTTTCAATTTGTTTGCGCGCCCCCCCCCCCCCCCCAAAAAAAATGTTTGGAGCACCAGCTACCACTGGTTTGGTGTATATTGCTAGAGAATTTTTTTTCTTCTTGGGAGGGTGCATGTGATCAGCACAGGGCCAACCAGCACTGTCCAGACTGAGGGTCAGAGGACATGCAGACTCATAGGTCAGTCAGAGTAGAATGGAAACTCCTCCTACAAGCTTTAACCAGACACTGATAGAAGCCACAATACTGCCATATACTGCTGATGAGAAAATGTGTTTAGCAGTTTATATTTACTAAAATAATTGCATTTCCATGTTCTGTGTACTGTTCATATATAGTGAATGCAGGGTTCTGGGTTTAATAACACTTTAAATACCATGAGTGTCATTATATCTCTGAGAACCATTACTAATTCCTGCCATTAATTAACAAATGTAAGTATGAGCAGGCACCTTCCCTAATAAGGTATACGATTAATCTGCCTTTAGACATGATGTTGAGGTTATTGGTCTATACCCGCGTTTCCTAACCATGGTACGCATACCACTGGGGGTATGCGCAGTGCTCTCACTTCTCTGTTTCCCGAGTCCCGCGCACATACAGTTCCCCGGCGGCTTGTTGTTGCAAGCCGGGAAATGGTCCGCCCTGTGTATAAGGGGGGGGGGGTGTCAGGCCGGCGGCAGCTACCCAGGGTCCTGCCATTGTAATTGTGCCCATTGCACTGCCCGCGAGATGTTTTCCAAGCCTGGGCTGGCTGATCAGGGTCAGTAGACCTCCCAATGTCCTCCGATTTCCTGGCCCCTCCCCCTCACCAGGGTGCCCCGGATCTCCTGCCTTGTGAAGAACACGTCCGGATGGTGACTGCTGCGGCTCCCTGATCTCCTCTCCACTGTGCATTCCTGCCCTTAGCCAGCACACTGCAGACCAGAAAGAAAAGGTGAGTCTTGCCTGTCACTTCCCATCTCCCTGTGTCTGCTCAGGAACTACACATGCCAGCATGCCCAGCTATCAGTGCCACCTAACAGTGTCCATCAGTGCCGCCTATCAGTGTCCATCATTGTCCGCCTATCAGTGTCACCTAACAGTGTCCATCAGTGCCTCCTATCAGTGCAGCCTCATCAATGTCGCCTATCAGTGCAGCCCCCATGAGTGCACCCTATCAGTGCAGCCTATCGGTGCAGCCTCATCAATGCCACCTATCAGTGCAGCCTCATCAATGCCACCTATCAGTGCAGCCTCATCAGTGCAGCCTATCATCACAAACACATACTGACATTACACACACACAGAAACCATAACACCCAAACAATAGAAATTACTTTCTCGAGACAGGGGTACTTAGGACATTTTTTTTGAAATGTTGATTAGGCTAATCTTTTACCACCCCCTGATTGCCCACTAAAGCCTAACAAAGTAGCCAGGGGGGTCGTATACAGTGCTTTATGGCCATGGCAAATTTAACTTTGTTTTATGAGTATGACAGGCTGTACCACCTGGCTCGTGGTTGTGGTTCTTTAATTCCATGAAAAACGTCATTCCAGCAAGAAAAGAAAAAAACAGGCATTCATGAAGTGGTAGTATCGCTTCATGAACACCTGGAAACCACAATTCCCTCGGAAAAGCAATCCACTGTGGTTCACTTTTCAGAGATTGCCACCATCCTATGCTTTTAGGGATTTTCACAGTTTAATTAAAGTTGAAATCCAGGCAAACAGCTAATCACACGGATGAACCAGGTATAATGAAACTGTGTTGCCTGTCAAAAGATTTGTATTCCTTTCATTCCTTCTTTTGTAAGATTAACATAGCCCCATTATACAGCACATTTCTGTCTTGCAGGGCACAGGCCCTGATTTTTGTGTATTGCTCCTTCCTTGAGCTAATGACTGGTGAGTGAAGGGAAAGTGTCAGACTGATGAGCTCATCTCTCAGTCATTCTTCTCTCTCCTATCAGAATGTCCTTGTTAGCGTAACACATAAGCACTGTAGCACAACTCACTGGTATGGGCCCGGTGCTCGATTCGAACCCACGTTCGCATCGAGCACCGGGCGTTCGCTCGCTCGGCGAGCCCAGAACTATTTGGGCCGTTCGCAACACATTCGTGTGATGCGAGCGGTCCTGCAATGCATTGCGGCCGGCGCGGCCGGCGCAGTGCATTGCTGGCTGATGATTGGCCAAGCATGCACTGTGACCCCGCATGCTTGGCCAATCACAGCGCCGGAAACTTGGAGAGCAATAATTGGCTACAGGCAGGACGCCTGTAGCCAATTAAAGCTCAGGGGCTTTAGTACACGCCCCACCATTTAAAAGGCCGCCACGCCGTCGGCGCCGGTCACATGAGTTCTGGCTTTAGGAGAGATCAGTCTGCTGATTCTGTGTCTTTGCTTGATTCATTGCTACAGAAAGATTTGCTCTTCTTTGCTAAACCATTGGCTATTTCTTTGCTAAACCATTGCTACCTAAGTCATTGATCGTTCATTGCTGCTGATTGCACAGTTAGTGTGCTA
The DNA here is from genome assembly GCA_028564925.1 of Lithobates sylvaticus. Classification (NCBI taxonomy): domain Eukaryota; kingdom Metazoa; phylum Chordata; class Amphibia; order Anura; family Ranidae; genus Lithobates; species Lithobates sylvaticus. The sequence continues at coordinate 348,408,778 of CM053026.1, read as the reverse complement.
TTAGCTGCTGCTGGGGATTAGTCTGGTGCGTGTTTTACTGTTAGTACAGTATTTCAGTAGTACCAACCGCAGTGCTGTTAGCACAGCATTGCACCCCAACAGCACCCATAGGACTTCTAGTGTGTTAGTGGCAGCAAACAGAGCTGCTATATTTTCTTCCCAGAAGCACCCATAGGACTTCTAGTGTGTTAGTGGCAGCAAACAGAGCTCCTATATTTTCTTCCCAGAAGCACCCATAGGACTTCTAGTGTGTTAGTGGCATCACACAGAGCTCCTATATTTTCTTCCAGCAGCACCCACAGGACTTCTAGTGTGTTAGTGGCATCACACAGAGCTCCTATATTTTCTTCCCAGAAGCACCCATAGGACTTCTAGTGTGTTAGTGGCATCACACAGAGCTCCTATATTTTCTTCTCAGCAACACCCACAGGACTTCTAGTGTGTTAGTGGCATCACACAGAGCTCCTATATTTTCTTCCCAGAAGCACCCATAGGACTTCTAGTGTGTTAGTGGCATCACACAGAGCTCCTATATTTTCTTCCCAGAAGCACCCATAGGACTTCTAGTGTGTTAGTGGCATCACACAGAGCTCCTATATTTTCTTCTCAGCAGCACCCACAGGACTTCTAGTGTGTTAGTGGCATCACACAGAGCTCCTATATTTTCTTCCCAGAAGCACCCATAGGACTTCTAGTGTGTTAGTGGCATCACACAGAGCTCCTATATTTTCTTCCCAGAAGCACCCATAGGACTTCTAGTGTGTTAGTGGCATCACACAGAGCTCCTATATTTTCTTCTCAGCAGCACCCACAGGACTTCTAGTGTGTTAGTGGCATCACACAGAGCTCCTATATTTTCTTCCCAGAAGCACCCATAGGACTTCTAGTGTGTTAGTGGCATCACACAGAGCTCCTATATTTTCTTCTCAGCAGCACCCACAGGACTTCTAGTGTGTTAGTGGCATCACACAGAGCTCCTATATTTTCTTCCCAGAAGCACCCATAGGACTTCTAGTGTGTTAGTGGCATCACACAGAGCTCCTATATTTTCTTCTCAGCAGCACCCACAGGACTTCTAGTGTGTTAGTGGCATCACACAGAGCTCCTATATTTTCTTCCCAGAAGCACCCATAGGACTTCTAGTGTGTTAGTGGCATCACACAGAGCTCCTATATTTTCTTCGCAGCAGCACCCACAGGACTTCTAGTGTGTTAGTGGCATCACACAGAGCTCCTATATTTTCTTCCCAGAAGCACCCATAGGACTTCTAGTGTGTTAGTGGCATCACACAGAGCTCCTATATTTTCTTCCCAGAAGCACCCATAGGACTTCTAGTGTGTTAGTGGCATCACACAGAGCTCCTATATTTTCTTCTCAGCAGCACCCACAGGACTTCTAGTGTGTTAGTGGCATCACACAGAGCTCCTATATTTTCTTCCCAGAAGCACCCATAGGACTTCTAGTGTGTTAGTGGCATCACACAGAGCTCCTATATTTTCTTCTCAGCAGCACCCACAGGACTTCTAGTGTGTTAGTGGCATCACACAGAGCTCCTATATTTTCTTCCCAGAAGCACCCATAGGACATCTAGTGTGTTAGTGGCATCACACAGAGCTCCTATATTTTCTTCTCAGCAGCACCCACAGGACTTCTAGTGTGTTAGTGGCATCACACAGAGCTCCTATATTTTCTTCCCAGAAGCACCCATAGGACTTCTAGTGTGTTAGTGGCATCACACAGAGCTCCTATATTTTCTTCTCAGCAGCACCCACAGGACTTCTAGTGTGTTAGTGGCATCACACAGAGCTCCTATATTTTCTTCCCAGAAGCACCCATAGGACTTCTAGTGTGTTAGTGGCATCACACAGAGCTCCTATATTTTCTTCTCAGCAGCACCCACAGGACTTCTAGTGTGTTAGTGGCATCACACAGAGCTCCTATATTTTCTTCCCAGAAGCACCCATAGGACTTCTAGTGTGTTAGTGGCATCACACAGAGCTCCTATATTTTCTTCTCAGCAGCACCCATAGGACTTCTAGTGTGTTAGTGTCAGCAAACAGAGCTCCTATATTTTCTTGTCAACAGCACACATAGTACCTATAGTGTGTTAGTGTCAGCACCCATAGGACCTACAGTGTGTTGTGAGCACACATAGGAGCTCTATTTTTTATACTATATACACTACCGACTACAATGGCTGGAAGACTGCCAAGGAGAGGCAGAGCGTGCAGAGGCAAGAACACAGGGCAGGCAGGCTCTGTTTCTAGAGACAACAGTGCTGGCCGTGGACGTGGTCGTGCATCGTCATCAGCACGTGGCCATGGGACACGCTTGTCTTTGTTTTCGGCAGCTGGACATGTGGAGCCGCATCATGCTGAAAGCTTGGTAGAATGGATGACCAAGCCCTCCTCATCCTCCTCATCCTCTCTCACCCAGGCTCAGGGTACTGGCAGAGCAGCTGCCAACGCATACTCAATGGCATCATCAGCCACCCCTTCCCTAGACCCACCATGTCCTCCTGAGGAGTCCCCCGAACTCTTTGAGCACAGTGTTGGGTACATGCTCCAGGAGGATGCCCAACGATTCGAAGGCTCGGATGATGATACCCAGCTTGAGGAAGTCAGTAGTGTGCGCGCAGAGAGAGGGGATGCTGAAGGACAGCAATCTGGCAGTACTGTTCCACCAGCTGCAGCTTACTGCCAGGTTTGCTCTAGTGGTGAAGAGGGAGGGGATGATGAGGTCACTGACTCCACGTGGGTGCCTGAAGGGAGAGAGGAGGAGGAGGAGGACGAGGAGGAGGAGGATGCGGCGTCACATGTCCAACGAGTCAGGATGCCCCCTGGAGGCCAGCTAGAGGCCAGCACAGCAACTGTACCACACCGCAGAGCTCCGCCTGTGCAGGGCGCTGCCTCTGCACGTTATCAGAAAAGTTCTTTGGTGTGGGCCTTTTTTGAGACGAGTGCATCAGATCGCACCACTGCTATTTGCAATATTTGTCTCAAGCGTATCTCGCGTGGCCAAAACATCAGCCGCTTGGGCACCACAAGCATGAGCAGACATATGTCGACCTGCCATGCAGCTCGTTGGCAAGCACACATAAAAGACCCACACCAAAGAACAAAGCGGACCTCTCCTTGCTCCTCATTAGCTGGGATCTCCATCCCCACTATATCTTCAGTCCTCTCTGAAAGCTGCTCTGAGAGGACTGAAGGTGTAGAATTAGGTGTGTCACAACCAAGTACTTGCAGTACACCGACGTCCGATTGTAGCAGGCAAATTTCCCTGCCCCAGCTGCTGGACCGTCGAAAGAAGTATACTCCCAGCCATCCACATGCCCAGCGGTTGAATGCTAGCTTGGCTAAATTGCTAGCACTTCAACTGCTGCCTTTTCAGTTGGTAGCCTCGGCCCCCTTCCGTGAGTTTGTTCAATGTGCGGTTCCTCAGTGGCAGGTTCCCAAACGCCACTTTTTCTCACGGAAGGCGATTCCGTTTCTCTACCGGCATGTGGAAGGCAATGTCCATGCCTCGCTGGACAGGGCGGTCAGCGGTAAGGTGCATATTACCGCTGACTCATGGTCCAGCAGGCATGGACAGGGACGTTATCTTTCTTTCACGGCCCATTGGGTCACTCTATTGGCAGCTGGGAGGGATGCAGGACAAGGTGCAGTAGTGTTGGAGGTTGTTCCGCCACCACGCCTCCAAAATGCTACTACTGGTTGTGACACACCTCTCTCCTCCACCCCCTCCTCTTCTTCTTCCTCCAGTGCTCTGTCCTCGGAACCAGCGGTGCTCCGTAGGCGTACAAGGGGCTACGCAAGTACGCAGGCAAAAAGATGCCATGCCGTGCTTGCGCTGGTGTGTTTGGGGGACAGGAGCCACACTGGGCCAGAGGTTTTGGCAGCTCTGCAGGGGCAGGCCGAGAGGTGGTTGACGCCACGCCAGCTTAAGCCAGGAATGGTCGTTTCTGACAATGGCACCAACCTCCTCTCCGCCCTGCGACAGGGGCAGCTCACCCATGTGCCCTGTATGGCTCACGTCCTCAACCTGGTGGTGCAGCGGTTCTTGGGCAGGTTCCCAGGCTTACAGGATGTCCTGAGGCAGGCCAGGAAAGTCTGTGTGCATTTCCGCCGATCTTATAATGCCAGTGCTCGGCTGACTGAGCTGCAAAAGGAGCTGAACCTGCCCAAGAACCGCCTAATATGTGACATGCCCACCAGGTGGAACTCAACGTTGGCCATGCTGCAGCGACTGCACACGCAGCAGAGGGCCATCAATGAGTACCTTTGCGACTACGGCACCAGGACAGGGTCAGGGGAGCTTGGCTTTTTTTCCCCACGCCAGTGGAGCATGATCAGGGATGCATGCACTGTCCTCTCACCATTTGAGGAGGCCACGAGGATGGTGAGCAGTGACAGTGCATGCATCAGTGACACTGTACCTCTTGTCCACCTGTTGGAGCATACGCTGCGTGGGATAATGGACAGGGCACTTGAGGCAGAACAGAGGCAGGAAGAGGAGGACTTCCTTGCCTCTCAAGGCCCCCTTTATCCAGACAGTGTTCCTTCTGTCCCACCCATCACACAGGAAGAGGATGAGGAGGAGGAGGAGGAGGATTGTGTGAGCATGGAGGTGGAGCCTGGCACTCAGCATCAGCAGCAGCAGTCTTTTAGGGATGATGTACAGTCCCAACAAACCAGTGGACTTGTACGTGGCTGGGAGGAGGTGGCTGGCGATCATGTCATCCTCAGTGACCCAGAAGACTCCGGACCGAATGCCTCAGCTAACCTACGCTGCATGGCCTCCCTGATCCTGCAAAGCCTGCGGAAGGATCCTCGTGTTCTTCGGATCAAGGAGAGGGACCATTACTGGCTGGCCACTCTCCTTGATCCACGGTACAAGGGTAAGGTTGCGGACCTTATCTTGCCGTCGCAGAGGGAGCAGAGGATGAGACATCTCAGGAAGGCCTTGCAGAAAGGTCTGTGCAACGCGTTCCCAGAAACTGGGAGGTTACGAACTCCTGGTCCTGGACGACGAATTGCTGACGCTTCGGTCAGTAGCAGAAGGAGCGGTGGGGAAGGTGGACGTCTGACCGATGCGTTCAGACAATTTTTTAGTCCGCAGCCCCAAGGTATGATCGGTTCCAGCAACCATCGCCAGCGACTGATATACATGGTGCAGGAATACCTAGGGGCAAGGTCAGACTTGGACACCTTTCCCACCGAAAATCCTCTGGCTTACTGGGTCCTGAGGATGGATCACTGGCCAGAGCTTGCACAGTATGCAATTGAGCTACTGGCCTGTCCTGCATCCAGCGTTCTTTCCGAACGCACATTCAGTGCTGCTGGAGGATTTGTCACCGATCATAGGGTGCGCCTGTCCACCGACTCGGTTGATCGACTGACCTTCATAAAAATGAATCAGTCTTGGATCACCACCAGCTACCAGGCACCTGAAGCAGATATATAACGGAATAATTTATAATGTCACATCCCTTCAAGACTGCCTATGCTGATGCTGAGTGACTGTCCTGTTATGTTCACTGACTATCCTCTTCCTCCTCCTCAATGATCCATGCCACCACACCAGTGCCTAAGGCACAATTTTTCAGCCCCTGTATAACAGGGACGTGTACTTACAATTTTTTTTAAAAATGCATCGTAACAGGTGTGACTGCTGTGCTCCAAGTACAGTATCTGTGAGGGGTTGCAGTGTTGTGGCACCAGCACCAGTGCCTAAGGCACAATTTTTCAGCCCCTGTATAACAGGGGCGTGTAATTACAATTTTTTAAAAAGATGCTTCGCAACAGGTGTGACTGCTGTGCTCCAAGTACAGTATCTGTGAGGGGTTGCAGTGTTGTGGCACCAGCACCAGTGCCTAAGGCACAATTTTTCAGCCCCTGTATAACAGGGGCGTGTACTTACAATTTTTTAAAAAAATGCTTCGCAACAGGTCTCATTGCTGTGCTCAGAGTACAGTATCTGTGAGGGGTTGCAGTGTTGTGGCACCAGCACCAGTGCCTAAGGCACAATTTTTCAGCCCCTGTATAACAGGGGCGTGTACTTACAATTTTTTTTTAAAAATGCATCGTAACAGGTGTGACTGCTGTGCTCCAAGTACAGTATCTGTGAGGGGTTGCAGTGTTGTGGCACCAGCACCAGTGCCTAAGGCACAATTTTTCAGCCCCTGTATAACAGGGGCGTGTAATTACAATTTTTTAAAAAGATGCTTCGCAACAGGTGTGACTGCTGTGCTCCAAGTACAGTATCTGTGAGGGGTTGCAGTGTTGTGGCACCAGCACCAGTGCCTAAGGCACAATTTTTCAGCCCTGTATAACAGGGGCGTGAACTTACAATTTTTTTAAAAAATGCTTCGCAACAGGTCTCATTGCTGTGCTCAGAGTACAGTATCTGTGAGGGGTTGCAGTGTTGTGGCACCAGCACCAGTGCCTAAGGCACAATTTTT
>CM053026.1:348343093-348401815 GCA_028564925.1 Lithobates sylvaticus | reverse complement strand
GAACCGCACATTGAACAAACTCACGGAAGGGAGTCGAGTCTACCAACTGAAAAGGCAGCAGTTGAAGTGCTAGCAATTTAGCCAAGCTAGCATTCAACCGCTGGGCATGTGGATGGCTGGGAGTATACTTCTTTTGATGGTCCAGCAGCTGGGGCAGGGAAATTTGCCTGCTACAATCAGACGTCGGTGTACTGCAAGTACTTGGTTGTGACACACCTAATTCTACACCTTCAGTCCTCTCAGAGCAGCTTTCAGAGAGGACTGAAGATATAGTGGGGAGGGAGATCCCAGCTGATGAGGAGCAAGGAGAGGTCCGCTTTGTTCTTTGGTGTGGGTCTTTAATGTGCGCTTGCCAACGAGCTGCATGGCAGGTCGACATATGTCTGGTCATGCTTGTGGTGCCCAAGCGGCTGATGTTTTGGCCACGTGAGATACGCTTGAGACAAATATTGCAAATAGCAGTGGTGCGATCTGATGTACTCGTCTCAAAAAAGGCCCACACCAAAGAACTTTTGTGATAACGTGCAGAGGCAGCGCCCTGCACAGGCGGAGCTCTGCGATGTGATTCAGTTGGTGTGCTGGACTCTAGCTGGCCTCCAGGGGGCATCCTGCCTCGTTGGACATGTGCCGCCGCATCCTCCTCCTCCTCCCTCCCTTCAGGCACCCACGTGGAGTCAGTGACCTCATCATCCCCTCCCTCTTCACCACTAGAGCAAACCTGGCAGTAAGCTGCAGCTGGTGGAACATTACTGCCAGATTGCTGTCCTTCAGCATCCCCTCTCTCTGCGCGCACACTACTGCCTTCCTCAAGCTGGGTATTATCATCCGAGCCTTCAAATCGTTGGGCATCCTCCTGGAGCATGTACCCAACACTGTGCTCAAACAGTTCGGGGGACTCCTCAGGAGGACATGGTGGGTCTAGGGAAGGGGTGCCTGATGATGCCATTGAGTACGCGTTGGCAGCTGCTCTGCCAGTACCCTGAGCCTGGGTGAGAGAGGATGAGGAGGATGAGGAGGGCTTGGTCATCCATTCTACCAAGCCTTCGACATGATGCGACTCAACATGTCCAGCTGCCGAAAACAAAGACAAGCGTGTCCCATTGCCACGTGCTGATGACGATGCACGACCACGTCCACGACCAGCACTGTTGTCTCTAAAAACAGAGCCTGCTTGCCCTGTGTTCTTGCCTCGGGGCTGTCTGCCTCTCCTTGGCGGTCTTCCAGCCATTGTAGTGGGTAGTGTATATTGTGCTGGAGTCACACAGCACACACACTAACTCCTGCAGATGGATGCCTTAGATGAAAGCAACAGGGCCCTATGGCAGATAGAGGCTGCCTTAGATGACAAGAACTGGGCTGACACACACACTAGCTCCTATGTGTGCTGACACACACACACACACACACACACACTAGCTCCTATGTGTGCTGACACACACACACACTAGCTCCTATGTGTGCTGACACACACACACACACTAGCTCCTATGTGTGCTGACACAAACACACTATAGCTCCTATGTGTGCTGACAACACACTATAGCTCCTATGTGTGCTGACAAAAAAAAGAGCTCCTATGTGTGCTTACATAAACACACTATAGCTCCTTTGTGTGCTGACAACACACTATAGGTCCTATGTGTGCTGACAAAAAAATAGAGCTCCTATGTGTGCTCACAACACACTATAGGTCCTATGGGTGCTGACACAAACACACTATAGGTACTATGTGTGCTGACGAAGAAATAGAGCTCCTATGTGTGCTCACAACACACTATAGGTCCTATGGGTGCTGACACAAACACACTATAGGTACTATGTGTGCTGACGAAGAAATAGAGCTCATATGTGTGCTCACAACACACTATAGGTCCTATGGGTGCTGACACAAACACACTATAGGTCCTACGTGTGCTGACAAAAAAATAGAGCTCCTATGTGTGCTCACAACACACTATAGGTCCTATGGGTGCTGACACAAACACACTATAGGTACTATGTGTGCTGACGAAGAAATAGAGCTCCTATGTGTGCTCACAACACACTATAGGTCCTATGGGTGCTGACACAAACACACTATAGGTCCTATCTGTGCTGACAAAAAATAGAGCTCCTATGTGTGCTCACAACACACTATAGGTCCTATGGGTGCTGACACAAACACACTATAGGTACTATGTGTGCTGACGAAGAAATAGAGCTCCTATGTGTGCTCACAACACACTATAGGTCCTATGGGTGCTGACACAAACACACTATAGGTACTATGTGTGATGACGAAGAAATAGAGCTCCTATGTGTGCTCACAACACACTATAGGTCCTATGGGTGCTGACACAAACACACTATAGGTCCTATGTGTGCTGACGAAGAAATAGAGCTCCTATGTGTGCTCACAACACACTATAGGTCCTATGGGTGCTGACACAAACACACTATAGGTACTATGTGTGCTGACAAAAAAATAGAGCTCCTATGTGTGCTCACAACACACTATAGGTCCTATGGGTGCTGACACAAACACACTATAGGTACTATGTGTGCTGACAAAAAAATAGAGCTCATATGTGTGCTCACAACACACTATAGGTCCTATGGGTGCTGACACAAACACACTATGGGTACTATGTGTGCTGACGAAGAAATAGAGCTCCTATGTGTGCTCACAACACACTATAGGTCTTATGGGTGCTGACACAAACACACTATAGGTACTATGTGTGATGACGAAGAAATAGAGCTCCTATGTGTGCTCCCAACACCTATAGGTCCTATGGGTGCTGACACAAACACACTATAGGTCCTATGTGTGCTGACAAAAAAATAGAGCTCCTATGTGTGCTCACAACACACTATAGGTCCTATGGGTGCTGACACAAACACACTATAGGTACTATGTGTGCTGACAAAAAAATAGAGCTCATATGTGTGCTCACAACACACTATAGGTCCTATGGGTGCTGACACAAACACACTATGGGTACTATGTGTGCTGACGAAGAAATAGAGCTCCTATGTGTGCTCACAACACACTATAGGTCTTATGGGTGCTGACACAAACACACTATAGGTACTATGTGTGATGACGAAGAAATAGAGCTCCTATGTGTGCTCCCAACACCTATAGGTCCTATGGGTGCTGACACAAACACACTATAGGTCCTATGTGTGCTGACGAAGAAATAGAGCTCCTATGTGTGCTCACAACACACTATAGGTCTTATGGGTGCTGACACAAACACACTATAGGTACTATGTGTGAGGACGAAGAAATAGAGCTCCTATGTGTGCTCCCAACACACTATAGGTCCTATGGGTGCTGACACAAACACACTATAGGTCCTATGTGTGCTGACGAAGAAATAGAGCTCCTATGTGTGCTCACAACACACTAGAGGTCCTATGGGTGTTGACACAAACACACTATAGGTCCTATGGGTGCTGACAAAAAAATAGAGCTCCTATGTGTGCTCACAACACACTATAGGTCCTATGGGTGCTGACACAAACACACTATAGGTACTATGTGTGCTGAAGAAGAAATAGAGCTCCTATGTGTGCTCACAACACACTATAGGTTCTATGGGTGCTGACACAAACACACTATAGGTACTATGTGTGATGACGAAGAAATAGAGCTCCTATGTGTGCTCCCAACACACTATAGGTCCTATGGGTGCTGACACAAACACACTATAGCTCCTATGTGTGCTGACGAAGAAATAGAGCTCCTATGTGTGCTCACAACACACTATAGGTCCTATGGGTGCTGACGCAAACACACTATAGGTCCTATGTGTGCTGACAAAAAAATAGAGCTCCTATGTGTGCTCACAACACACTATAGGTCCTATGGGTGCTGACACAAACACACTATAGGTCCTATGTGTGCTGACAAAAAAATAGAGCTCCTATGTGTGCTCACAACACACTATAGGTCCTATGGGTGCTGACACAAACACACTATAGGTCCTATGTGTGCTGACAACACACACACTAGCTCCTATGTGTGCTGACACAAACACAATATGGCTCCTATAAATCCCTGCCTGGGATGGGACAGAAGGTTGGGACAGAAGTTGGGGTGCAATGCTGTTCTAACAGCACTGCGATTGGTGCTACTGCAATGCTGTGCTAACAGCACGCACACACCAGACTAATCCCCAGCAGCAGATAATATCACACTCAGTGCAATCAGCAGCAATGATCAGTATTGATTTGAATGACTCAGGAGTCAGCAATGGTTTAGCAAAGAAGAAATCAATCAGCAGACTGCTCTTCTAAAAGCCGGAACACATGTGCCCTGGACCGACCGGCCTTTTATAGAGTGGGGCGTGTACTAAAGCCCCTGAGCTTTAATTGGCTACAGGCGTCCTGCCTGTAGCCAATTATTGCTCATCTCATTGCCGGCGCTGTGATTGGCCAAGCATGCGGGGTCACAGTGCATGCTTGGCCAATCATCAGCCAGCAATGCACTGCGCCAGCCGTAATGCATTGCGGGCCGCTCGCATCACACGAATGTGATGCGAACGGCCCAAATAGTTCTGGGCTCGCCGAGCGGGCGAACGCCCGGTGCTCGATTCGAACGTGGGTTCGAATCGAGCACCGGGCCCATCCCTATTTGTAAGTAGGACTCGTTTGTAAGTCGGATGTTTGTAAGTCGAGGACCCCCTGTACTGTGTTTTTATGCACAATCCATGACTACTAAACACCCACTTTAAGAAGCAGTCTAAGTACATCTCTTGCTGATGGGTACCTCCACCAATAGCATTTCAAATTTTTTTTGAGGACTAAAAATCTTTTACCATAGATTATACCAGGATCCACAGACTGTGCATTTAAGGATCGTCCGGATTACCCGACAAGCAATGAATGTGATCTTTATCTGCATGGAGACAGATATATTCTCTGAAAGAGTTTACATAAGGTTGCCTTATCCCTTTCAGGTGTTCAACACCTTCACAGATTTGAGTATACTATTTAAAAAATCGAGAACATCTTAGCCAAACATTGGTCTATCTTACTTGAAGAGCCGTTTTTAGGTACATCCCTTACCCAGAAACCAAAGGTGTTCTGTCGTAAAGACTAAAAATATGAGTATACTATTTCAAACAATCTTCTATCTATTTTTAAACTTTTTATGTACCTATTTCTTATTATTTCACTATAAGGAACTCTCTTGTGTTTTTTTTTTTTTTCATATTCTTCCCCTCTTTGTGAGATGTTCTAGCTACACAGACTGCGTTTTATTAGAAGGAACAATTTGAACATCTTTTGTTTTTTTTTCCTGCCTGTGTTCACATTGAGGAGATTTACTAAGACAAGACGTGGTAGGAAATCGCCTCATTAGGGACACAGGGAGCAATAAAAAATTGAACAGAGGTTCTAGCTATTTACCGCTCTATGCTAAACTACACAAATAGCTTGTCCAAAATTGTCATTGAATACTGAACTCCAGGGGAATATAAAATACAAAATTAAGGCAGCTCTGTAACCATTAATACATAATGAAATGTGTGTTTGGGTTTCACAAAATTGGTGGCATATATCTGGGATTCACCGAGGTAAAGTTCTAAATCCAGAAAAGACAATTTTTCAGGATCCATGACATGAGTGAAGGAAACCCCTAATAGGTTGTGATTGCAATGCTGTACAAATGATTCCACGTTCTCTATAGTGCCAACCCAGACAGAGTGTTGAAATATGTGATATACAGGCATACCCCACTTTTAAGTACACAATGGGGCTTATTTACTAAAGCTGGAAAGTGCAAAATCAGGCTCACTTCTGCATAGAAACCAATGAGCTTCTAACCCCAGCTTGTTCAATTAAGCTTTGGTAATAAAACCTGGAAGCTGAGAAGTGCAGAAGTGAGCCTGATTTTGCACTTTCCAGCTTTAGTAAATAAACCCCATTGTGTACTTAAAAGTGGGGTATGCCTGTACTGGAACTAGACTGTGAGGATGGTTTAGTGGTGAGTCTGCCATCCAAATGTGGCTGGGGTCTTGGGTGCCTGGACAGTAGGGGTATTTCTTCCAACAGAAGACCTTGTTGGTGGTGTAATCGTCTATGTTCCTCCTAAATTTTACTAATTTATTGGCGATAAGATTATCCCCTTTCCTTTTGGTATTTCTCTTAAGGGTCCCTAGCCAAGTTTGAGGGAGCTGCGTGTAACATTGTGAAATGTCACCACACAGTTCTTTAATCCTAAAGCCCCATACACACGCTCGGATTATCCGAGGACCAGGTCCGTCGGATCATGTCCGTCGTACTTTGTCCGATGTTGGTTTTGCGTACACACGGTCGGACAAAGTTGTCGGAAAATCCGATCATTCTGAACGTGGTGACGTTTGTTGCCTACGACGGGACTACGTAGAGGCTAGTAGCCAATAGCTTTGGTCTTGTAATGTGATCTGAGCATGCGTAGCACTTTGTCCGTCGGAATTCGCTACACACGATCAGATTTGGTGTGATCGGACTTTGTTGTCAAAAAATCTATCCAGCAGGAGATAGGACTTGTCCGTCGGACAATCCGATGTAAACTGTCCGATGGTGCCTACACACGGTCGGAATTTCCGACAACATTGTCTGATAGGACAGAATCCATCGGAAAATCCGACCGTGTGTATGGGGCTTTACAGTCAGGGTCTCAAATTTCCTTTTTCTCTGTGTGATAATAACTTTAATCCATTTAATCGGTACAAAATTCAGACAAATATACCCATTCTTTCAGCAAACCTGAGTCTAAAAAAGAACAATATTTGAGGACTCTAATGCCACATACACACGATTGAAAATTCTCGTCTGAAAAAGCTCTGACGGTTTTCCCGACGGAATTCCGACAGAATTCTGCTCAAACTGTCTTGCCTACATATGGTCACACCAAATTCTGACCGTCAAGAATGCGGTGACGTACAACACTACAACGAGCCGAGTTCAATGCTTCCGAGCATGCGTCAAATTGTTTCCGAGCATGCGTAGGAATTTTGCTCATCAGAATTGCTACAGACAAACAATCGGAATTTCCGATAGAAACCTTTTCCGTCGGAAAAATTGAGAAAATGCTCTCAATTCTTTGCTGTCGGAAATTCGGCCAGCAAAATTCCGATGGAGCCTACACACGGTCGCATTTTCCGATGAAAAGCTCTCATTGGTCTTTTTCTGGCCGCAATTCCGATCGTGTATACGCGGCATAAGACCTCTGAGTGTTATCTCATGGAGGAGGCCCATTTCATACTGGAGGCAGCACAATTTTGTTTAACCACTTGCTTACCGGGCACTTAAACCCCTCCTATCCAGACCAATTTTCAGCTTTCGGTGCGCTCACACTTTGAATGACAATTACTCAGTCATGCAATACTGTACCCAAATTAATTTTTTGTCCTTTTTTTCCCACAAATAGAGCTTTCTTTTGGTGGTATTTGATCACCTCTGGGTTTTTTTATTTTTTGCGCTATAAATGAAAAAAAGACCGAAATTTTTGAAAAAAAACACATTTTTCTTTGTTTCTGTGATAAAATTTAGGAAATTATAATTTTTTCTTCATAAACTTTGGCCACAATTTATACTGCCACATATCTTTAGTAAAAATAACCCAAATTAGTGGATATTATTTGGTCTTTGTGAAAGTTAGAGAGTCCACAAACCGTGGTGCGAATCATACAAAATTTATCACACCTGATGTACTGGTGGCCTATCTCATTTCTTGGGACACTGATTACAGATGGCACCGATACGTGGCATTGATGACAGGTGACACTGATAACAGATGGCACGTGACACTGACAGGTGGCACTGATGACAGATGGCACTGATACGTGGCACTGATGACAGATGGCACTAATATGTGGCACTGATGACACGTGACACTGATATGGCACTGATGACAGATGGCACTATGTGGCACTGATGACACGTGGCACTGATGTGGCACTGATGACAGATGGCACTTATACATGGCACTGGGGACAGGTGGCACTGGGGACAAATATCACTGGGGACAGGTGGCACTGACAGATGGCACTGGGGACAGATGGCACTGGGGACAGATGGCACTGGGGACAGATGGCACTGGGGACAGATGGCACTGGCAGATGGCACTGGGGACAGATGGCAGTGATGGCAGTGGGGGCAGATGGCCCTTTATTTTATTTTATTTTTTTCCTACTTACGGCCGCTGCAGCCAATCATCTCGCCCTCCTCACACGCTGTCTCTGTGTGAGGAGAGAGAGCGGCGCTGAGAGATGATCTCATATGTTTACATATGAGATCATCTCCCATTGGACACGCCGATCGCGCTGTAAACGGCCGCTGTGATTGGCCGTTTACAGCGATCTGTGATTGGCTGTGTCCAAGGGACACGGCCAACACTGAATTTCCCTGCTGCGCGCTCTGACGCCCTCCCGGGAATTGACATCCGTGCCGAGGCCGTCATTCGGCTACGGCCGGATGTCTAGTGGTTAAAGCACAACTATTCTGAGTTTGATGGTACTTTTTATTTGCAGTACCAAGGCACAGCTATGGGACCAATTTTGCCCCAAGCTATGCTAAATTAACTATAGGTTATTGGGAACTCCAGCACATTGTCCACAACAACCCTTTAGCTGCCCAGGAGATCTATTACTGATGCCATACCGACGATATAGTTATCATATGGCATGGCACTATAGAGAGCATGTAATAATTTGTACAGCATTGCAATCACAACCTATTAGGGCTTTCCTTCACTCATGTCATGGATCATGATAAATTGGCTTTTCTGGAGTTAGAACTTCACCACAGTGAATCCCAGATATATGCCACCAATTTTGTGAAACCCACTGCTAGTAATTCCTTCATCCACTATCAGTGCTTCCACCATCCCAGGTGGATTAACAACATTCCCAGAAGCCAATTCCATAGCATTCACCAAAATTGCACCAAGGATGAGGATTATTAAATACAGGGGAAACTCCTCACTGAAAAATTCCTGGATGAGAGATACCCCTGCTCTTGTGCAAGAAGCTTTCCTACACTATGCCTCCAAACGTCCTCCCAAGTCTAGGATATCAGATGGACCCCAACCAACACGTTTCACAGACTTAAAAAATGGAACATAAATAAGTCACCGGGACCAGCTGGCTTGAGGAACACAGTCAAGTAATTGCCAGACCGTTGTTCCTAATTTTTACTAAGTCTACTGACTGGTATGGTACCAGCTGATTGGAGAAAAGCCAATGTAGCACCGATCTTTAAAAAAGCACCAAGATATATCCCTGGGAACTACAGACCAGTTAGCCTAACATCAATAGTATGCAAGCTATTAGAAGGGATGATAAGGGACTATATACAAGATTTTAGTAATTAAAACTGTATCATTAGCAGTAACCAGCATGGATTCATGAAAAATTGTTCTTGCCAAACAAATCTATTAACCTTCTATGAGGAGGTGAGCTGCCATCTAGATGAAGGAAGGCCTGTAGACGTAGTGTATCTGGATTTTGTAAAGGCATTGGATACAGTTCCCCACAAACGTTTACTGTACAAGCTAAAGTCTATTGCCATGGACCAAAGGGTGAGTACCTGGATTGAAAACTGGCTACAATGGTGAGTTCAGAGGGCAAGGATAAATAGGGAGTACTCGGAATGGTCCAAAGTGGGGTCCCTCAGGGTTCTGTCCTGGGACCAATGCTATTTAATTTATTCATAAATGATCTGGAGGATGGGATAAACAGCTCAATTTCAGTATTTGTGGACAATACAAAGCTAAGCAGGGCAATAGCTTCTCCGCAGGATGTGGAAACCTTGCAAGAAGATCTTAACAACTTAATGGGGTGGGCAACTACATGGCAATTTAATGTAGAAAAATGTAAAATATTGCATTTAGGTGGCAAAACCATGAATGCAATCTACTCATTAGGGAACTTCTGTGGGAATCTAGGATGGAAAAGGACCTGGGGGTCCTAGTAGATGACAGGCTCAGCAACGGCATGCAATGCCAAGCTGCTGGAAGTAAAGCCAATAGAATATTGGCATGCATTAAAAAGGGAAATAACTCCAGAGATAAAATGATAATTCTCCCACTCTTCAAGACTCTGCGTCCGGCCTCACCTAGAGTATGCCGTCCAGTTCTGGGCTCCAGTCCTCAGGAAGGATGTGCTACAGAAAGTACAGAGAAGGGCAACAAAGCTAATAAAGGGACTGGAGGATCTTAGTTATGAGGAAAGATTACAAGCACTGAACTCATTCTCTCTGGAGAAGAGATGCTTGAGAGGGGATATGATTTCAATGTACAAATAACGAACTGGTGACCCCACAATAGGGATAAAACCTTTCCATGAAAGGGAATTTAAAAAGATTCGCTGCCATTCTCTGAAATTAGAGGAAAAGCGATTTAAACGGAAACTGCATAGAGGGTTCTTTACGGTAAGAGCGGTAAGAATGTGGAATTCTCTTCCACAAGCAGTGGTTTCAGCAGGGAGCATAGATGATTTAAAAAAAATATTAGATAGGCACCTAAACAACCACAACATACAGGGATATACAATGTATTATTGACATAAAAGCGCACATGCACAGGTTGGGCTTGATAGACTTCTGTCTTTTTTCAACCTTACCAACTATGTAACTATGTAACAACCCAATCCCATGATTGTCACAAAAAAATGGAGAACATCTTAGCCAAACATTGGTCTATCTTACTTGAATAGCCGTTTTTAGGTACATCCCTTACCCAGAAACCAAAGGTGTTCTATCGTAAAGCCAAAAATATGAGTATACTATTTCAAACAATCTTCAATCTATTTTTAAACTTTTTATGTACCTATTTCTTATTATTACACTATAAGGAACTCTCTTGTGGGTTTTTTTTTTTCATATTCTTCCCCTCTTTGTGAGATTTTCAAGCTACACAGACTGCATTTTATTAGCAGGAACAATTTGAACATCTTTTGTTTTTTTTCCTGCCTGTGTTCACATTGAGGAGATTTACTAAGACAAGACGTGGTAGGAAATCGCCTCATTAGGGACACAGGGAGCAATAAAAATTGAACAGAGGTTCTAGCTATTTACTGCTCTATGCTAAACTACACAGATAGATTGTCCGAAATTGTCATTGAAAACTGAACTCCAGGTGAATATAAAATGCAAAATTAAGGCAGCTCTGTATCTATTAATTAATACATGATGAAATGTGTGTTTGGGTTTCACAAAATTGGTGGCATATATCTGGGATTCACTGTGGTAAAGTTCTAAATCCAGAAAAGCCAATTTATGATGATCCAAGACATGATTTAAGAAAAGCCCTAAAAGGTTGTGATTGCAATGCTGTACAAATGATTCCACGCTCTCTATAGTGCCAACCCAGACAGAGTGTTGAGATATGTGATATACTGGAACCAGACTGTGAGGATGGTTTAGTGGTGAGTCTGCCATCCAAATGTGGCTGGGGTCTTGGGTGCCAAGCCAAGTTTGAGGGAGCTGCGTGCAAAAATATTAGGAGACAAATAGCACTGAGTAAAATTCAAAATAGTTGTCCAATCCCTACCCCTCAATGCCAGAAAAAACCTGCAAATTTGTAAATCACAGCCAAAAAAACCTTTACAGTAAAAAGAAAAACATACACCATTAAATAATCCTATAACTGTTCCAGGGAGCATGTGGTGTACTGTCTGACCTGCCCCTGCAGCCTCTTCTACGTAGGTAGGACCATTTGCACCCTGCATTCGCTGAACATTCATCGAGAAAGGGTGCGATAAACATTGTGTCCCACTACACTTCCTAACAGAGCATCAAAAACCTACAGTGGGACTAAAAGTCTGGGTTATTGAGGCCATCCCCAGAAGTCTTCCTGCTGTGGAACATTTTAAACATTTATGTCAATGGGAGACATACTGGATATACTCGTTGAATGCTCTCACGCTAGGGGGACTCAATGAAGTAATAGAGACGCATTCCCTATTATAACACAAAGCCAGATCTAACATCCATATAAGTTATATACGTTTTCTAAATCTATAAATTCTGTTTTTTTTCAGCAGACCCTTACGGTTGTCTTTTTATTTTTGGACATGGAGTCTTTCTCCTGTTGGGGGTGGTGGTAATATACACGCATTGTATATAGTAAGGATATATCAACCCTTTACATAGTCACCCTTAGGGGTTATAAGACCAACCCACTATTCATCATAAGTCCTGCAATTTTTTCCTCCCCCCCCCCCCCCACCTTTGGTGTATTTTTCTATTCTATTTGATTTGCGTTTTTATCCATTCAGACAATATGTAATTTTGGTATATACATTCGTGTAAATACGAACATGTTCCATTGCATATTTATGGTGCAAATCACAGTGCTATTTATATCAAATTTAAGTCATAAAGCGTTTTTGCTTTTTTTAATATATTTCTTATTAAACATTATGCCCATTATGCTCTTTTCCCTCTTTGTTACTGTCATAGCTAGTTTACATTGCCATTTTTTTATTGCAGATATTTATGTGCTACTTTAAGTTGGGCTAGTGGCTCTAAGGGAACTAGTTCTCACAGACCACTCCTCTGCTCTGTCCCTAAACGGATGAAACTTCCACAGAAATATAAATTGCCATTGAGATTCAATCTGGATGCAAGTCCTCCTTCTGAACCCTACTGTGAAACCTGGAATCTGCTGTCTCTTCTTTAAAACCAAACTCTTTTCAAAATCAATATAAATCAATACAACAGGAAGAGGGGAATTCAAATATTATTTAAAAAGATATTTCAAATATAATTGTTTGTATGATGTCTAGTTGATACTACTGTATAACTATTTCTATTTTTTATTTTTTTTAAGTTTACTTGTAATAATGGTAAATGAAAGGATCTATCTTAAATTTATTGACCAAATTTACGATAAAAAAGTTTTATTGTAATATATTAAGAACTATAGGTATATAAGAATAAGTAATGTATAACATTAACAGGTATTTTTTTAAGATCACAGTACTCCTGACATTGCATTTATATTTCTTTCTCACCAAAGGGTCAAAAACATATTTTTTTCATGAATAATGCAGGATCAGCATCTACTGCTTGGATCTAAAATGTTGGCCCAGAGATGACAGGATCATATAAATTCAGATGTCTGTGTAGTAGTTATTGGGGTTAATTTTTTAAAGGACTGATCACTTTGCAAAGGGAATGTACACTTAGATTTGTAAATAATATAAATCTTTGTTCACTTTGAATACCTAATCATGTAGAAGGAGAAAAAAATATCTGGATTTTTTCTTTTATATGATTTAATGGTTTAAGTGAACTTAGCTTGGCCTTATTTAGCAAGCTAAGGGAACATTTACTTTGTTTAGTGAACCATCTCTACTCTTTTAGTAAATCAACCTGTGTGTATATAGCTAAATTGTTACTAAAGACAATGTTTTATATTAAAATACGAAACATGTTATAATTACCCGCTCTGTGTAATAGTTTTGCCCAGATCGGCCCTGAACCTTCTCTTCTGGGATCCCCTGGAGGTGATCTTGGCTCCTCCTCATATCTGTGTTAACCCATAGCAAGCGGAACTCATTAAATGCTCACCCCTGAGTTGTGTGTGTTTACGGAGCCACACTCCATAGGGAGCAGTCAGGTGACACTTGTAGGGACTTGGTGGGAGCAGTCAGTTGACACAGGTAGGAACTTGGTGGGAGCAGTCAGGTGACATAGGTAGGGATTTGGTGGGAGCAGTCAGGTGACACTTGTAGGGACTTGGTAGGAGCAGTCAGTTGACATGGGTAGGGATTTGGTGGGGGCAGTCAGGTGACACAGGTAGGGACTTGGTGGGAGCAGTCAGGTGACATGTGTAGGGACTTGGTGGGAACAGTCAGGTGACATGGGTAGGGATTTGGTGGGGAAGTCAGTTGACACAGGTAGGGACTTGGTGGGAGCAGTCAGGTGACACATGTAGGGACTTGGTGGGAACAGTCAGGTGACATTGTAGGGATTTGGTGGGGGCAGTCAGGTGACACAGGTAGGGACTGTGTGTCAGTAATCAGGTGACATAGGTAGGGACTTTGTGGGAGAAGTCAGGTGACACAGGTAGGGACTTGGTGGGAGCAGTCAGGTGACATGAATAGGGACTTAGTGGGAGCAGTCAGGTGACACGGGTAGGGACTTAGTGGGAGCAGTCAGGTGACACGGGTAGGGATTTGGTGGGGGAAGTCAGGTGATACAGGTAGGGACTTGGTGGAAGCAGTCAGGTGACACGAATAGGGACTTGGTGGGAGCAGTCAGGTGATACGAGTAGGAACTTGGTGGGAGAAGTCAGGTGAAACGGGTAGGGATTTGGTGGGGGAAGTCAAGTTACACAGGTAGGGACTTGGTGGGAGCAGTCAGGTGACACGGGTAGGGACTTGATAGTAACAGTCAGGTGACACAAGTAAGGATTTGGTGGGAGCAGTCAGGTGACATGGGTAGGGACTTGGTAGGAGCAGTCAGGTAACACCGGTAGGCTGTAAGCTTTGAGCTCATTCAACCTTACTGAGTGTAATTATGAAAAGTGAGACATTAACCCCTCCCCCCATAACACATCCTGGTGATCAAAAGGAATGTTGTAACTGTGATCCTCTGCCCATCTCTGACTAGATACAGCTCCCCTAAATGAAATCACTTGTCTGTGTATCTTCTGGTGGCCGTCCTATGAGTTTACTGCACCATACATTTCCTTCTCTCACACTAATCTGTGGTGAGAAACATCCAGTCAAAACCCAGACAAAGCAAGCCAATCCTGGGAAATCTGGAGAAGAAAGAGGGGAGGGAAGGGGGAGGGGGGGGTGTGAATTGCCCGTCTCACGCTAGTGCATGAGATATGTAAATCACCTGTCACTCACAGCGCGGGGGAAGAATGGACTGGTATTTCTCTGTCTGTTTTTATTCCACTAAAAAAAATAGGAGGATTGCTCAGAGATGGATTAACTCTTTGTGGCAAGACTGGGGACAGATGACATGAAATCCTATACTGTATAAGGTTCAACCCTTAATTAAAAAATAAAAAATTCGGATTTACATCCACTTTAACACAGCGAAGCACCTTCTTTTATACTGCTTATAATTTAAACTAAGATTTATAAACAAATCAGATTTCACAGTAGTGAAAAATGTGTTTCACCAACAATTTACTCAATCCACACCTGCATTTTTGTTCTCTGGGATTGAATCTGCCAATGAACCATTGTTTTCTCGATTAACAAAATAAATTGTATACCTCTATACCATGAAGATATTAGCCCAGTTCACCAGGTGTATGGGCTGGTATCTTCCTGAAAAGATGGCTGCATATATGAACTTGGCTGTATGTTCTTTACATCAGCCTTAAAAGGGACTCTGGATGGTGACTCTAAAATGGGACTAGCCTGTAACTGTTTACTCATTCCAGTTAAAGTTATTACTTATTATACTGATTTTGCAACCACTACCGTAAAACTACTGAACACACAACCACATATTTTATAGGTCAAGTATAACATGCAACTTAACATGTAAATTTTGCCAAAAGTGTATCCACTCTTCACCTTTCATCATTTTGACAATGGTTAGGACAAACAGTGAGCACTGAGCTTCTCTAAATAGAAATAAATCGTTTTGAATTGAGTCCTACTGTCACATACCTGGTCAGAGGCCCCTTGCGGAAGAGTGAAGAACACCCCTGGAGGTGGTACAGGGAATGCAGTGCCCAAAGAAGGATGGGTTGCCAGTTGTAGTAGTCTGCAGAGCTGATCAAAGGATGGCAGAAGGGACAAGCAGGATGCGCTGTAGGACAGGTGTCCTTAGCAGTTCCGGGCGTACTTGGCAGCAGGGCAAAACAGAAAGCAGAACCAAAAGCCAGGCCAAGGGTCATACACAGTGGATCAGTCAGTAGCATAGGCAGGTAGCGGAAACTGGAACAAGCCGGGGTCATACACGGATAGACAGGTAATAGCAGAGTCAGTGAGCCAAGCTAAGGTCAAACACAGTGGATAAAGCAAAGGTGGAGTCAGAAGTTTAAGCCAGGGGTCAGAGCCAGGAATCAAAGTGAATCAGGTCAAAAGGCAAGCCGGGTCGGTAACAGGAAGTCCAAGATCAAATTTTATATAGATAGGCAATTTCATGCATTTTTGAGTGCCACATCCAATATTTGAAGCTAAAGAACAAAAACCTCTAGTGGTGGACTTTTAAGGCACGTAAAGAGTAGAAACGTATTTATATACAAAAGTAGGGATGGGCCCGGTGCTCGATGCGAACCAACGTTCGCATCGAGCACCGGGCGTTCGCTCGCTCGGCGAGCCCAGAACTATTTTGGCCGCTCGCATCACGTTCGTGTGATGCGCGCGGCCCCGCAATGCATTGCGGCCGGCGCGGCCGGCGCAGTGCATTGCTGGCTGATGATTGGCCAAGCATGCACTGTGACCCTGCATGCTTGGCCAATCACAGCCCCGGAATTTCGAAGAGCCATAATTGGCTACAGGCAGGACGCCTGTAGCCAATTACAGCTCAGGGGCTGTAGTACACGCCCCCCCCCTATAAAAGGCTGCCACGCCGTCTGCGCCGGTCACATGCTGTTCCGGCGCAGATTGAGCAGGCTAGATCTGTGACACTCTGCTGCATTTAGTTAGTTAGAGAGATTTACTTACAGAGATTGAGTTAGATAGATTCAGTTACAAAGATTGATTAAGAAAGAGGGGCTTGTAGTGTGTTCGTGGCAGGCAGGCAGAGCTCCTATATTTTGTTCCCAGAAGCACCTATAGGACTTGTAGTGTGTTCGTGGCAGGCAGGCAGAGCTCCTATATTTTGTTCCCAGAAGCACCTATAGGACTTGTAGTGTGTTAGTGGCAGGCAGGCAGAGCTCCTATATTTTGTTACCAGAAGCACCTATAGGACTTGTAGTGTGTTCGTGGCAGGCAGGCAGAGCTCCTATATTTTGTTACCAGAAGCACCTATAGGACTTGTAGTGGGTTCGTGGCAGGCAGGCAGAGCTCCTATATTTTGTTCCCAGAGGCACCTATAGGACTTGTAGTGTGTTCGTGGCAGGCAGGCAGAGCTCCTATATTTTGTTCCCAGAAGCACCTATAGGACTTGTAGTGTGTTCGTGGCAGGCAGGCAGAGCTCCTATATTTTGTTCCCAGAAGCACCTATAGGACTTGAAGTGTGTTAGTCCCATCACACAGACCTACATTTTCTTCCCAGAAGCACCTATAGGACTTGAAGTGTGTTAGTCCCATCACACAGAGATCATATATTTTGTTCCCAGAAGCACCTATAGGACTTGAAGTGTGTTAGTCCCATTACACACAGACCTACATTTTCTTCCCAGAAGCACCTATAGGACTTGTAGTGTGTTCGTGGCAGGCAGGCAGAGCTCCTATATTTTGTTCCCAGAAGCACCTATAGGACTTGTAGTGTGTTCGTGGCAGGCAGGCAGAGCTCCTATATTTTGTTCCCAGAAGCACCTATAGGACTTGTAGTGTGTTCGTGGCAGGCAGGCAGAGCTCCTATATTTTGTTCCCAGAAGCACCTATAGGACTTGAAGTGTGTTAGTCCCATCACACAGACCTACATTTTCTTCCCAGAAGCACCTATAGGACTTGAAGTGTGTTAGTCCCATCACACAGAGATCATATATTTTGTTCCCAGAAGCACCTATAGGACTTGAAGTGTGTTAGTCCCATTACACACAGACCTACATTTTCTTCCCAGAAGCACCTATAGGACTTGAAGTGTGTTAGTCCCATTACACACAGACCTACATTTTCTTCCCAGAAGCACCTATAGGACTTGAAGTGTGTTAGTCCCATCACACAGAGATCATATATTTTGTTCCCAGAAGCACCTATAGGACTTGAAGTGTGTTAGTCCCATTACACACAGACCTACATTTTCTTCCCAGAAGCACCTATAGGACTTGAAGTGTGTTAGTCCCATCACACAGAGATCATATATTTTGTTCCCAGAAGCACCTATAGGACTTGAAGTGTGTTAGTCCCATTACACACAGACCTACATTTTCTTCCCAGAAGCACCTATAGGACTTGAAGTGTGTTAGTCCCATCACACAGAGATCATATATTTTGTTCCCAGAAGCACCTATAGGACTTGAAGTGTGTTAGTCCCATTACACACAGACCTACATTTTCTTCCCAGAAGCACCTATAGGACTTGAAGTGTGTTAGTCCCATCACACAGACCTTTATTTCCTTCCCAGAAGCACCTATAGGACTTGAAGTGTGTTAGTCCCATCACACAGAGATCATATATTTTGTTCCCAGAAGCACCTATAGGACTTGAAGTGTGTTAGTCCCATCACACAGACCTTTATTTCCTTCCCAGAAGCACCTATAGGACTTGAAGTGTGTTAGTCCCATTACACACAGACCTACATTTTCTTCCCAGAAGCACCTATAGGACTTGAAGTGTGTTAGTCCCATCACACAGAGATCATATATTTTGTTCCCAGAAGCACCTATAGGACTTGAAGTGTGTTAGTCCCATTACACACAGACCTACATTTTCTTCCCAGAAGCACCTATAGGACTTGAAGTGTGTTAGTCCCATTACACACAGACCTACATGTTCTTCCCAGAAGCACCTATAGGACTTGAAGTGTGTTAGTCCCATCACACAGAGATCATATATTTTGTTCCCAGAAGCACCTATAGGACTTGAAGTGTGTTAGTCCCATTACACACAGACCTACATTTTCTTCCCAGAAGCACCTATAGGACTTGAAGTGTGTTAGTCCCATCACACAGAGATCATATATTTTGTTCCCAGAAGCACCTATAGGACTTGAAGTGTGTTAGTCCCATTACACACAGACCTACATTTTCTTCCCAGAAGCACCTATAGGACTTGAAGTGTGTTAGTCCCATCACACAGAGATCATATATTTTGTTCCCAGAAGCACCTATAGGACTTGAAGTGTGTTAGTCCCATTACACACAGACCTACATTTTCTTCCCAGAAGCACCTATAGGACTTGAAGTGTGTTAGTCCCATCACACAGACCTTTATTTCCTTCCCAGAAGCACCTATAGGACTTGAAGTGTGTTAGTCCCATCACACAGAGATCATATATTTTGTTCCCAGAAGCACCTATAGGACTTGAAGTGTGTTAGTCCCATCACACAGAGATCATATATTTTGTTCCCAGAAGCACCTATAGGGCTTGAAGTGTGTTAGTCCCATTACACACAGACCTACATTTTCTTCCCAGAAGCACCTATAGGACTTGAAGTGTGTTAGTCCCATTACACACAGACCTACATTTTCTTCTCAGAAGCACCTGTAGGACTTGAAGTGTGTTAGTCCCATCGCACAGAGCTCCTCTATTTTCTTCTCAGCAGCACCCACAGGACTTCTAGTGTGTTAGTGGCATCACACAGAGCTCCTCTATTTTCTTTGCAGAAGCACCCACAGGACTTCTAATGTGTTAGTGGCATCACACAGAGCTCCTCTATTTTCTTTGCATAAGCACCCACAGGACTTCTAGTGTGTTAGTGGCATCACACAGAGCTCCTCTATTTTCTTTGCAGAAGCACCCACAGGACTTCTAGTGTGTTAGTGGCATCACACAGAGCTCCTCTATTTTCTTTGCATAAGCACCCACAGGACTTCTAGTGTGTTAGTGGCATCACACAGAGCTCCTCTATTTTCTTTGCAGAAGCACCCACAGGACTTCTAGTGTGTTAGTGGCATCACACAGAGCTCCTCTATTTTCTTTGCATAAGCACCCACAGGACTTCTAGTGTGTTAGTGGCATCACACAGAGCTCCTCTATTTTCTTTGCAGAAGCACCCACAGGACTTCTAGTGTGTTAGTGGCATCACACAGAGCTCCTCTATTTTCTTTGCATAAGCACCCACAGGACTTCTAGTGTGTTAGTGGCATCACACAGAGCTCCTCTATTTTCTTTGCAGAAGCACCCACAGGACTTCTAGTGTGTTAGTGGCATCACACAGAGCTCCTCTATTTTCTTTGCATAAGCACCCACAGGACTTCTAGTGTGTTAGTGGCATCACACAGAGCTCCTCTATTTTCTTTGCAGAAGCACCCATAGGACTTCTAGTGTGTTAGTGGCATCACACAGAGCTCCTCTATTTTCTTTGCAGAAGCACCCACAGGACTTCTAGTGTGTTAGTGGCATCACACAGAGCTCCTCTATTTTCTTTGCATAAGCACCCACAGGACTTCTAGTGTGTTAGTGGCATCACACAGAGCTCCTCTATTTTCTTTGCAGAAGCACCCACAGGACTTCTAGTGTGTTAGTGGCATCACACAGAGCTCCTCTATTTTCTTTGCATAAGCACCCACAGGACTTCTAGTGTGTTAGTGGCATCACACAGAGCTCCTCTATTTTCTTTGCAGAAGCACCCACAGGACTTCTAGTGTGTTAGTGGCATCACACAGAGCTCCTCTATTTTCTTTGCAGAAGCACCCACAGGACTTCTAGTGTGTTAGTGGCATCACACAGAGCTCCTCTATTTTCTTTGCAGAAGCACCCATAGGACTTCTAGTGTGTTTAGTGGCATCACACAGAGCTCCTATATTTTCTTCTCAGCAGCACCCACAGGACTTCTAGTGTGTTAGTGGCATCACACAGAGCTCCTATATATTCTTCTCAGCAGCACCCACAGGACTACCGACTACAATGGCTGGAAGACCACCAAGGGGAGGCAGAGCGTGCAGAGCCAAGAACACAGGGCAGGCAGGCTCTGTTTCTAGTGGACGTGGCCGTGGACGTGGACGTGGTCGTGCATCGTCATCAGCACGTGGCCATGGGACACGCGCGTCTTTGTTTTCGGCAGCTGGACATGTGGAGCCGCATCATGCTGAAGGCTTGGTAGAATGGATGACCAAGCCCTCCTCATCCTCCTCATCCTCTCTCACCCAGGCTCAGGGTACTGACAGAGCATCATCAGCCACCCCTTCCCTAGACCCACCATGTCCTCCTGAGGAGTCCCCCGAACTCTTTGAGCACAGTGTTGGGTACATGCTCCAGGAGGATGCCCAACGATTCGAAGGCTCGGATGATGATACCCAGCTTGAGGAATCTGGCAGTACTGTTCCACCAGCTGCAGCTTACTGCCAGGTTTGCTCTAGTGGTGAAGAGGGAGGGGATGATGAGGTCACTGACTCCACGTGGGTGCCTGAAGGGAGAGAGGATGAGGAGGAGGACGAGGAGGAGGAGGATGCGGCGTCACATGTCCAACGAGGCAGGATGCCCCCTGGAGGCCAGGTAGAGGCCAGCACAGCAACTGTACAACACCGCAGAGCTCCGCCTGTGCAGGGCGCTGCCTCTGCACGTTATCAGAAAAGTTCTTTGGTGTGGGCCTTTTTTGAGACGAGTGCAGCAGATCGCACCACTGCTATTTGCAATATTTGTCTCAAGCGTATCTCGCGTGGCCAAAACATCAGCCGCTTGGGCACCACAAGCATGACCAGACATATGGCGACCTGCCATGCAGCTCGTTGGCAGGCACACATAAAAGACCCACACCAAAGAACTAAGCGGACCTCTCCTTGCTCCTCCTCAGCTGGGATCTCCATCCCCACTACACCTTCAGTCCTCTCTGAAAGCTGCTCTGAGAGGACTGAAGGTGTAGAATTAGGTGTGTCACAACCAAGTACTTGCAGTACACCGACGTCCGATTGCAGCAGGCAAATTTCCCTGCCCCAGCTGCTGGACCGTAGAAAGAAGTACACTCCCAGCCATCCACATGCCCAGCGGTTGAATGCTAGCCTGGCTAAATTGCTAGCACTTCAACTGCTGCCTTTTCAGTTGGTAGACTCGGCCCCCTTCCGTGAGTTTGTTCAATGTGCGGTTCCTCAGTGGCAGGTTCCCAAACGCCACTTTTTCTCGCGGAAGGCGATTCCGTCTCTCTACCGGCATGTGGAGGGCAATGTCCATGCCTCGCTGGACAGGGCGGTCAGCGGTAAGGTGCATATTACCGCTGACTCATGGTCCAGCAGGCATGGACAGGGACGGTACCTTTCTTTCACGGCCCATTGGGTCACTCTATTGGCAGCTGGGAGGGATGCAGGACAAGGTGCAGTAGTGTTGGAGGTTGTTCCGCCACCACGCCTCCAAAACGCGACTACTGCTACTGGTTGTGACACACCTCTCTCCTCCACCCCCTCCTCTTCTTCTTCCTCCAGTGCTCTGTCCTTGGAACCAGCGGTGCTCCGTAGGCGTACAAGGGGCTACGCAAGTACGCAGGCAAAAAGATGCCATGCCGTGCTTGCGCTGGTGTGTTTGGGGGACAGGAGCCACACTGGGCCAGAGGTTCTGGCAGCTCTGCAGGGGCAGGCCGAGAGGTGGTTGACGCCACGTCAGCTTAAGCCAGGAATGGTCGTTTCTGACAATGGCACCAACCTCCTCTCCGCCCTGCGACAGGGGCAGCTCACCCATGTGCCCTGCATGGCTCACGTCCTCAACCTGGTGGTGCAGCGGTTCTTGGGCAGGTTCCCAGGCTTACAGGATGTCCTGAGGCAGGCCAGGAAAGTCTGTGTGCATTTCCGCCGATCTTATAATGCCAGTGCTCGGCTGACTGAGCTGCAAAAGGAGCTGAACCTGCCCAAGAACCGCCTAATATGTGACATGCCCACCAGGTGGAACTCAACGTTGGCCATGCTGCAGCGACTGCACACGCAGCAGAGGGCCATCAATGAGTACCTTTGCGACTACGGCACCAGGACAGGGTCAGGGGAGCTTGGTTTTTTTTCCCCACGTCAGTGGAGCATGATCAGGGATGCATGCACTGTCCTCTCACCATTTGAGGAGGCCACGAGGATGGTGAGCAGTGACAGTGCATGCATCAGTGACACTGTCCCTCTTGTCCACCTGTTGGAGCATACGCTGCGTGGGATAATGGACAGGGCACTTGAGGCAGAACAGAGGCAGGAAGAGGAGGACTTCCTTGCCTCTCAAGGCCCCCTTTATCCGGACAGTGTTCCTTCTGTCCCACCCATCACACAGGAAGAGGATGAGGAGGAGGAGGAGGATTGTGTGAGCATGGAGGTGGAGCCTGGCACTCAGCATCAGCAGCAGCAGTCTTTTAGGGATGATGTACAGTCCCAACAAACCAGTGGACTTGTACGTGGCTGGGAGGAGGTGGCTGGCGATCATGTCATCCTCAGTGACCCAGAAGACTCCGGACCGAATGCCTCAGCTAACCTACGCTGCATGGCCTCCCTGATCCTGCAAAGCCTGCGGAAGGATCCTCGTGTTCTTCGGATCAAGGAGAGGGACCATTACTGGCTGGCCACTCTCCTTGATCCGCGGTACAAGGGTAAGGTTGCGGACCTTATCTTGCCGTCGCAGAGGGAGCAGAGGATGAGACATCTCAGGGAGGCCTTGCAGAAAGGTCTGTGCAACGCGTTCCCAGAAACTGGGAGGCTACAAACTCCTGGTCCTGGGCGACGAGTTGCTGAGGCTTCGGTCAGTGGCAGAAGGAGCGGTGGGGAAGGTGGACGTCTGACCGATGCGTTCAGACAATTTTTTAGTCCGCAGCCCCAAGGTATGATCGGTTCCAGCAACCATCGCCAGCGTCTGATATACATGGTGCAGGAATACCTTGGGGCAAGGTCAGACTTGGACACCTTTCCCACCGAAAATCCTCTGGCTTACTGGGTCCTGAGGATGGATCACTGGCCAGAGCTTGCACAGTATGCAATTGAGCTACTGGCCTGTCCTGCCTCCAGCGTTCTTTCCGAACGCACATTCAGTGCTGCTGGAGGATTTGTGACTGATCATAGGGTGCGCCTGTCCACCGCCTCGGTTGATCGACTGACATTCATAAAAATGAATCAGTCTTGGATCACCACCAGCTACCAGGCACCTGAGGCGGATATAACCGAATAATTTTTAATGTCACATCCCTTCAAGACTGCCTATGCTGATGCTGAGTGACTGTCCTCTTATGTTCACTGACTATCCTCTTCCTCCTCCTCAATGATCCATGCCACCACACCAGTGCCTAAGGCACAATTTTTCAGCCCCTGTTTAACAGGGGCGTGTACTTACAATTTTTTAAAAAAATGCTTCGCAACACGTGTGACTGCTGTGCTCCAAGTACAGTCTCTGTGAGGGCCGTGTTGCAGTGTTGTGGCACCAGCACCAGTGCCTAAGGCACAATTTTTCAGCCCCTGTTTAACAGGGCGGGTACTTACAATTTTTTAAAAAAATGCTTCGCAACACGTGTGACTGCTGTGCTCCAAGTACAGTCTCTGTGAGGGCCGTGTTGCAGTGTTGTGGCACCAGCACCAGTGCCTAAGGCACAATTTTTCAGCCCCTGTTTAACAGGGGCGGGTACTTACAATTTTTTAAAAAAATGCTTCGCAACACGTGTGACTGCTGTGCTCCAAGTACAGTATCTGTGAGGGCCGGGTTGCAGTGTTGTGGCACCAGCACCAGTGCCTAAGGCACAATTTTTCAGCCCCTGTTTAACAGGGGCGTGTACTTACAATTTTTTTTAAAAAATGCTTCGCAACACGTGTGACTGCTGTGCTCCAAGTACAGTCTCTGTGAGGGCCGTGTTGCAGTGTTGTGGCACCAGCACCAGTGCTAAGGCACAATTTTTCAGCCCCTGTTTAACAGGGGCGGGTACTTACAATTTTTTAAAAAAATGCTTCGCAACACGTGTGACTGCTGTGCTCCAAGTACAGTCTCTGTGAGGGGTTGCAGTGTTGTGGCACCAGCACCAGTGCCTAAGGCACAATTTTTCAACCCCTGTTTAACAGGGGCGGGTAATTACAAATCTTGATCTAATAGTTCACAGCAGGGCCCATTCCTGCGCCCACCAAGAGTAACTATGAGGGCCTGCAGTCTTGTGGCAACACCGTCCACCACCACCGCCAAAGGCCCAATTTTTCTGCCCTGTTCATCAGGTGCTTGCAATTACAAATCTTGATCTAATAACTCACAGCAGGGCCCATTCCTGCGCCCACCAAGAGTAACTATGAGGGCCTACAGTCTTGTGGCAACACCGTCCACCACCACCGCCAAAGGCCCAATTTTTCTGCCCTGTTCATCAGGTGCTTGCAATTACAAATCTTGATCTAATAACTCACAGCAGGGCCCATTCCTGCGCCCACCAAGAGTAACTGTGAGAGCTTACAGTCTTGTGGCAAAACCGTCCACCACCACCACCACCACCCCCAATTTTTCTGCCCTGTTCAACAGGTGCATGCAATTACAAATCTTGATCTATTAACTCACAGCAGGGCCCATTCCTGTGCCCACCAGTCTTGTGGCTACACCAACATCTAATAGGGCAAATTTCTGCAGAGTATATACGCCAGGCCCCTACTTTCAAACATCCAACTTACAAACGACTCCTACTTGCAAATGGAAAGAGAAAACAGGAAGTGAGAGGAAATCTACCCCTAGGAAGGGAAATTCTATCCTGTTAGATTTAATTTGGGAAAAAGGTATCTCCTCTCTACTGATACTTTATCACCAATCCTTGTTTCAATTAAAACCCCACTTTTTCCAAAAACATTTGTCATTGGGACGGAAAGTTAGGTGACATGTTCTGAACAGATGTGCAAAGACAGCAAATGTTACAGGGGTGATAACCCCTCCCTATGTTCTCCAAAAAGCTTAAAAATAGATTTTTTTGGGATGGAGCTACACTTCATAATGTACCTGTTCAGATTCTACTTAAGAACAAACCTAAAGCCGCAAGTGGTTTTAAATGGCTTCTTTTTTTCCTTTACAAATGTCATTTTGTGCAAGGACAGTTCTAAACACGGGAAACACATGCCACTTCACAGGCATACTTTAGACACCCCCCAGGTACCATATTTAAAGGAAAATTTCACTTTTTTTTTTTCACTTTATGCATCATTAAAATGACTGCTCCCGAAAAAACGTTAGTTTTTAAAAGTTCTTTTTGCATTGATATATGTCCCCTGGGGCAGGACCCGGGTCCCCAAACCTGTTTTTATGACATTAACATGCATATTGGCCGTTGTAATTAGCACTTTTGATTTCGAACGTTCGCGTCCATTATAACGTATAGGGTTCGAAAATTCGTGCGAACTTTCGGTCGGTTCGAAGGTTCTGGTGCGAACCGAACCCGGGGGGGTGTTCGGCTCATCCCTATACAAAAGTAGTTTATTAAATATATTGTATAAAAAGAGTTTAAACATATAATATAAGGAATGCGTTTATAACATTTTTACCATTGTACATATAATAGTATACAGTACTCTTGCACCCAACGCACTTCGGAGTACACGTATCTCCTTCCTCAGGGGTATGTATTAGCAAGAGAAAATTTCTATTCTAAAATAAAATATATTGAAAAAAAAACAGGATAAGCATATATGACATCACATATATACAATATTCCACAAACAATTTTCACAAAGTACACTTACGTATTTATGATGAATTACTGAGTTAGCATTCCATGGTATTGTAGTTAAAACAACAAGAATTTGCAGATTCTCAGCTCCAAAAGCTCTTAGTATGACTATTTTAAAGGACGTTTTACATCCATGCTAGATCAAAAAATGAAAAAATAATAGTAAAATAAGGCCAAAAATTCTCTTTGCCCCCCAATTTTTGGAAGTCCAAGATCAGGAGACACAGGGCACAGGAACACAGTGGGGCTGACGACAATCCAGCAATTTGTGAGAGGAGCTGTTGTCCTTTTATAGGCCATTAGATACTGGCAATCAGCATGCTTGCTTTGCATGCGTTGATGCACATGCAGATTCGCCATAGTGTACCGGTTCGCTAATGCGCATGTGCGAATTAGCGAGACCGTATTGTATGTTGGCAATTGTCATAATTCTTCCCTGACACCTACTTTAAAACAATAAGTGTTTATTAAATATAAGTTAGCAAGAACTTACAGATTACAGTAAACTATATACAACTTTTTTGCCTAATAATAGCTTGACACGCATAGCACAAAGCAAAATTCTACCTTGGACCAATGTAAGTATGCATATCGCATGTAATAGAAACATGGGTGGTGACGTCCCACCATATAATAACCTTTGTACAGATGCTCTGTTTTGATATTTTTACTGCTTTAGTAAATAACACCCCATGCATTTGTGAGAATGCTACAGGAATAAAGATGACTGTTTACACAGCCTCTGAGACTACATAAATCACCACCTAGTCGCTTATTTCAACATTGTGCATTTGTCAGCATTTTAAAATAGTTCCAGAAAATGTTGCTGAGGCATTTTGCCATCTAAGCACATGATACTGTCTCGAAGAACCAGATTTCTAGTTTTGACAATACCAGATCTTACATGTAGAATTTGAAAGATAACATATTAGGTGAGCTATAAGCAGGGGGGGGGGGGGGGGGGGGGGGGGGTCTATGATACAGGGCTGGAATAGTGTTTACAATGTGCCTAGTGCTTATATTGACTAAAATACATTAAGTAAGATTTATTTAATAAAATAAACGTGTCCTTATTTGTGTCCTGTATCATTTGTGTGTTTAACACCTTAATGCATATACACATATCTAAAAAATTGCAAACACTCATTTATGCTCCATAAACAATCCACATAATCAAAATTAAATAAACATTAAAAGTGTTTACATAAATAAATGTCATTCCACTGAAAAAAAAAAAAAAGTTTATTCCCACAGTACTGATTAATTAAATACTTTTTGTGCTTGCAATATAATTCTTTTTTTTTTTTTTTTTTTTGCTGTGATGAAAACACTCATCAGACTTCATTTGACCACTTATTAAAAGTAAGATCACTTTTAACCTCCACCATGGATATCTAAGACCCACTTCCATCTCTGGGTTATTACATCTTCAGCCGATTGTTATGAACCTCTTATGGAACCATAATTACCTTCTTCACCTCCAATTGGCCATTGACAGTTTCAAGTTCAGTAGTATATATAGGAAGGGAAATATCTGCATAGTATTGTGTCCTGTATCATGTGTGTGTTTAACACCTTAATGCATATACACATATCTCAAAAATGGCAAACACTCATTTATGCTCCATAAACAATCCACATAATCAAAATTAAATAAACATTAACAGTGTTTACATAAATACATTTAATTCCACTGAAAAAAAAGTTTATTCCCACAATACTTATTCATTAAATACCTCTTGTGCTCGCAATATAATTCTTTTTTTTTTTTTTTTGCTGTGATGAAAACACTCACCAGACTTAATTTGACCACTTATTAAAAGTAAGATCACTTTTAACCTCCACCATGGATATCTAAGATCCACTGCCATCTCTGGGTTATTACATCTTCAGCCAATTGTTATGAACCTCTTATGGAACCATAATTACCTTCATCCCCAATCGATCATTGACAGTTTCAAGTTCAGTAGTATATATAGGAAGGAAAATATCTGCATAGTATAAAAACCTTTTAAGCTTTTACTTATTAAATTCATCGACATCGCCTAGTGCTATAATCAGTACCCGTATAAACACTTGTACTCTGCAGTAAAATTCCCCATGTTTGGGAATCGCATGCAAACTTCCAGGTAACATTATGACATCATTAACCGGGTACACACGGGCCGAATGTTGGGAGACATTTGCCGGTTCAAAAATAAAAGTCTGATATTCGGCCTGTGTGTATGTCGGTCTGTCCGGTTTGGCTGGATTCTCTTGGACAGGTATGCTGGGTTGAACAGAAAAAAATAATAATAGTGTGTTCCAGACTTTAGACCCTGCCTCTATGTGTTCCTTACATAGTTATTCAGGTTGAAAAAAGACACTAGTCCATCTAGTTCAACCAGTAGAAAGAAAAAAAAATAATAGAAAACTTTCATATGCACAATCCTACACACAGTTGATTCAGAGGAAGGCAAAAAAAAAACAAAACTATAAAGCATGATCCAATTTGCTCCAGCAAGGAAAAATCCTTCCTGATCCCCAGGAGATAATCAGATATTTAATCACTGGATCAATTACCACTGGTGTTATTACCTATAAATGTTAGTATCCAGGTATATTTTGTGCATTTAGGAATGCATCCATCTCTTTTTTTAAACAATCTACTGTACTAAGCTCTTCACACCTCTAAAGCCCCATATTTCCTGACAGGCTCCATGGCAGCATACGTGTGGGTTGGCCCCGCCTCCATAACTACCCAATAGGACCCCTCTCCCATAAATCTTTGCTCCTGGCTGCTATCCGTGTTCCTTTTTTGTCCTCCTCCGTAGGACCATGTGGTTCTCCTACCTGAAGATGACTTCACAGCGATCGATCGGCCGAATGACTGAATTGTTTCCTCCGATAGGCCCTGACTGTTAAGCAGGGTATGGAGAGTAATTGCAGAGTAGCGCTGAAGAAATGGTTGTCTTACCTTAAAGTGCGCCCGGCCTGTTTACCTGTTGCTACAGGTGGCCCTTTTCTGCTGGAGGTCCGGTGTGTGCGTGGATTCGTTCGGCCATATGATCGTTGGTGGAGTGGTGAGTATGTATCTTGCCATGGCAGCAGTGTTTATGTGTGTGCCCATTGATTATCTTCTTTTCCTGTATCCTATTGCTGTTCCATGCTGTTTGCTGACGCTTCTGCGTTCCAGCAAACTATTCTCTTCAACTTCCGGGTTCGCGGGCGTTCTGCGCATGCGCGGACCCAGCATGAGAGCGAGGCTTGGTTCTCGCGCATGCGCGTTGAGCACCCGGCGTCTGACATCGCCGATGATGTCACGGGCGCCAAATTCAAAAGCCTGCAAAGCTGGGCAAGGTAGGAACAATCCCTTATGTTAGGGATATGTGCCTTTTTGTCTGGTCTGAGGTCTGAAATGTTTTCTCTTGTTACTACAGCGTCAGGTGTTTTGTCTTTGCAATGATGGATGCTTCACTGCCCCCTAGTGGCCAGCCTGCTCATGTTAGGTAGGTTCTAAATACATCTTTTGTATTTTTTAATGTTGAAGAGAGTAAGCATAGGCAGCAAGTATGACCTGTCCCTTTTGTCTGTCTTTCTGTGTTCACAACCCTTCCAAATCTGATCCACAACCTAGTGCCTATAGACGCAGTGGATCGTCAAAATCGCACCACCACAAATCCTCCTCAAAATCCAGCCACCATAGGTCCGCCAGGTCGGAACAGCGTGACAGGGATTATTCTCGCCCCCCTGTGGCTCACTCCAGCAAGAGGCCAGAGAAATCATGTTGGGGGTGCAGGATGCCCGTGCCAGCGGATAAATCCCTATGTGACCATTGTTTCGCCAAAGTAGCGGATGAAAGAGACGGCGCTGATCAGCGCTTAGAAGTAATGGTGAGGCGAGTGGTAAAGGAATCCCTGCAGGAAAGGGAAGCCCAACAGCCATGTGAATCCCCATCTGACCCATTAGATCCCACAGTGGGAGAGGGGTTACTACAAGAGACATGGGAATCATCCCAGCCTAGCCGCCACTCGGCTCCTGTCTCAGACAGTGAATCGGATCCGGAAGATCCAGGATTGGGGTTTGATTATGGTCTGGTTCCCTCCCTGGTGAAGGCAGTGAGAGAGGCTCTGAAGTGGGAAGATCCTATCACTTCCCCCCCAAAGCAGAGGAAATTGTTTAAGCAGCTCAATAAGGAGCGCCAATTTTTTTTTTCCGTTTCTGTCCAAATTGGGTGATATTATTTCAGAGGAATGGAGCAAGATGGACAAAAAGAGTTCCATGCAATCTAAAATCCTTAAACTGTACCCTTTTAAGGAAGAAGATGTGAAGCACCTGGAGTCAGCTCCACTGGTAGACGCAGCGCTTATGCGTTTGGTGAGATATGTGACTCTCCCCTTAGAAGATACTGTGTCATTCAAGGATCCTTTAGAGAGACGGATCGATTCAGATCTGAAGAGAATCTATTTGACCTCAGGGATGGCGTGCAAACCAGTGCTTGCGATTGCAGCAGTGTCAAAGGCCATAGAATTCTGGGCTGACAGCATTGAAGAATACCTGAGAGGCATTTCAATGGACACGGCTAAAAGACTCTCCTATTCAGGAGATTAGGAGGCATCCATTGATGTAATTCGCCTGATGTTTCAGCACTCCGTGCGTTGTGGCTCCGTCCGTGGCTCGCAGACCCTGCATCTAAGCAGGCTTGGTGCCGCATCCCCTTTGAAGGGTCCTCATTATTCGGCAATAAGCTTGATTCTGCCATATCCCGGGCCACAGGTGGGAAATCTGGTTTTCTCCCTCAGGACAGGCGTCCTCAAAACCAAAGACGCTCTTTTCCAAGAAGGCAGAATGCGGATCGTGCCAGGGATGCACGCAGCTACAAACCTGGCCGGGAATTCTCCAGGACATGGAGGTCCAGGCAGTCTTCTTTTAAGAAGGCCTCTAAAGGTGGTTCCTCTGGGAAACATGTCGGGTGGGGGCCCGTCTTCTCCACTTCAAACATGTTTGGGCGGCCTCAATTCGGGACTATTGGACCGCAAAGACGGTGTCGTCTGGTCACAAATGGGTCTTCAGCAACACTCCAAAACTCAGATTTATCCCTACAACTCTTCCAGGCTCAGAAGAGAAAAGACAGGTCCTATTGACCTATGTGAGCTGTTTATTGGAACAAGGCGCAGTTGTACCCGTCCCAGAGGAAGAACGGGGTGAAGGCATGTATTCACCCCTGTTTTTGGTGCAGAAGAAAACGGCACATGGAGGCCAGTAATAGACCTGACCCATCTCAATTCCTTCATTTGCAAGGAAAAATTCAAGATGGAGTCCCTGCTTACCATACAGCAGTCGGTACACCTGGGAGACTGGTTAATATCAATCGACCTGAAAGACGCGTATTTTCACGTGCCTGTGACAAAGGACTTTCACAAATTCCTCCGCTTTGCGGTAGGCAACCAATACTTACAGTTCACATGTCTACCCTCGGGTTAACCACGTCACCCCGGGTCTTCTCCAAGGTGCTATTGGCGGTAGTGGCTCTTCTCAGGGTCAAGGGTGTTCGTCTCCACCACTACCTGGACGACTTGCTTTTACTATCTCAGAACAAGGATCAGCTATTAGATCACAAAGAGGTTGTCATCTCTACCCTGCAAGAGTTTGGGTGGCTCCTGAATTTAGAGAAAAGTCAGCTAGAACCGTCTCAGTCCCTCGTGTTTCTGGGCGCTCAATTCAACACCGTGGAGGGTACCATCTCCCTCCCAGAGGAGAAAATCGTGGTGATCCGAGACAGGATTCTTGCAGCTCTTGGATCTTCTCATCTTCTGCTCTCCAGTGCCTGAAAATAATTGGCACAATGACAGCAACCATTCCCATGGTGTAGTGGGCCCAGTGGCATACTCGTCTTTTTCAGAAGGGGTGTCTGCATCAATGGAACTCTGTCAATCAGAATCAGCGCATCTTTCTTACCCCATCTATGAGGACATCTCTCCTCTGGTGGCTTCAAGGGAAGAATCTGCGCAACCATCATTTGATTATTCCCATCTCATGGATCACTCTGATTTCAGATGCCAGCAACCAGGGGTGGGGCGCTTATTGCCGTTCGGATGTGGCTCAGGGCAGGTGGACATTCCCGTCCCAAGGAGTCGTCTCCAACATTCTGGAACTGAGGGCAGCCTTTCAGGCACTCCTATCCTTTCGCCATCTAGTGTTGAACTCTTCCGTCATGCTAAGGTTGGACAACACAACGGCAGTGGCATACATAAGGAAACAAGGCGGGACTCACAGCTGGTCCCTGTTACAAGAAGTGGAGCCTTTAATGAGTTGGGCTCGAAAGAACTTAGCCAACATCTTGGCAGTATACATTCCGGGGGTCCAGAATGTGCAAGCAGACTTCTTGTCTCGGGTCGAGTTGGACAACAACGAGTGGTCCCTTCACAGAGAAGTTTTCGAGTGGCTCCTAACACTGGGAGTGTCTCCGGAGGTCGATCTGTTCGCTTCCCCGTGCAATTTCAAGATGCCCAAGTACCTTGCGAGGTTCAAGGACCCTCAGGCATTCGGGATAGATGCTCTCACGACCAGTTGGGATTTCCAGAGGGCCTATGCCTTCCCTCCAGTCCCGGTGATTCTACAGTTTCTGCGGAGACTCAGAACAGAAAAGGTGGAGATCATTGCGGTCATTCCATTCTGGCCCAACAGGCCGTGGTTTCCTCTGCTGCTACTCCTCAGCTATCAAGATCCAATTTCCCTGC
The DNA here is from genome assembly GCA_028564925.1 of Lithobates sylvaticus. Lineage (NCBI taxonomy): Eukaryota > Metazoa > Chordata > Amphibia > Anura > Ranidae > Lithobates > Lithobates sylvaticus. The sequence continues at coordinate 348,368,745 of CM053026.1, read as the reverse complement.
CTCTCAGGCCGGATCTATTGTCCCAAGGCACGACGTTACACCCGTGCCCATCTTGTCTACACCTCAAGGTGTGGTTCTTGAGAGGGGAAGGCTAGAAGCCCTTGGTTGCCAGAAGAAGCTATTCCAACCCTTCTTAGCGCCAGACGAAGAAGTACTAATAGGGTGTACGAGCGCATATGGTCCAGGTTTACTGTACACATGTCATTAAGAGAAATTCTCGTAACTCTCCAGCAGTTCATGATATTCTGAGCTTTCCTCAATCTGGACTGGATTTATCTCTGGCAGTCAGCCAGAGTACAAGTGTCAGCCATCTCGGCCTTCACGGGAGTCTCATGGGCGAATCACGCCGTAGTTCGTCAGTTCTTTAAGGGTGCCATCAGGCTCATACCACAAAGAAGACCCAGGTTCCCCAAATGGGACCTTTCATTAGTTCTGGATTTTCTGTCAAATCTTGGGAAAGATTCTGTTGAACCTTTGTCTGTTAAGGATCTCACACGTAAGACTATCTTCCTAGTGGCAATAACGTCAGCGAAAAGGGTGTCGGAGATCAGGAATCTTGGTTCAGAGGAACCCTTTCTGACCTTTTTTGCAGACAGAGTGGTACTGATTCCAATGTTAGGGTCAAACCCAAAAGTGACCACGGTCTTCCATGAGAATCAGGAGATTGTACTCCCTACCTTCAAAACATCAAATGACCAAGATATTCATCCTCTTGATGTAGGTCACACCTTAAAGCAGTATCTGGAAGCAACGGCTCCAGTCAGGCAAACGGAATTCCTCTTCGTCCTTCTTCATGGCAAGAACAAAGGGATGCGAGCGTCAGTTAGGTCAATTTCCACTTGGATTGTGCAGACTATTCAAAGGGCATACAGAGCTAAGGGCTTGGCTCCTCCTGAGGCAGTGACGGCTCATTCAACGCGGAGCATCTCGACCTCATAGGCGGCCTCTCGGCATGTGGAGCCTGAAATTATTTGTAGAGCGGCCTCTTGGTCCACAATTAACACTTTTGTATCGCACTATTGTGTTGAGCCAGCTGCGCTGTCTTCTATTAATTTTGGTTTACAAGTATTGTCGGTGGACAATGATAAATACATTTTGGTTTTCTTTGCTCAACATTTTGCCCACCCGGGTGTGTTTGGCGAGTTATTTCCCACACGTATGCTGCCATGGAGCCTGTCAGGAAAACGGAAAATTTATATCAAATACTTACCGTAATTTTCCTTTCCTGATAGGCTCCATGGCAGCAGGAGTTCCCTCCCAAATGTCTGGAGTAGGCTAGTTACGGAACACGGATAGCAGCCAGGAGCAAAGATTTATGGGAGAGGGGTCCTATTGGGTAGTTATGGAGGCGGGGCCAACCCCACACGTATGCTGCCATGGAGCCTATCAGGAAAGGAAAATTACGGTAAGTATTTGATATAAATTTTCCGTTTTGAAGTGCAGTCGCTGTAGATCCGAGGGGGACATGCAAAAAATAAAAAATAGCATTTTAGCTTGCACATAATTGGATGATAAAATCAGCAGAGCTTCCCCTCATTTCAGATCTACCCCTCAGATTTACAGTGCAATTTCAAGTGCATTTTTCACTTGTAGTTTGCACTTGTTGTGCAAAGTGGATTTGCCTTTCGTAAATAACCCCCAATATCTTTTACTTTTTGCTATAATAAATATCCCAAATTAAAAAATAAATAAATACATTTTCCTCAGTTTAGGCTGATATGTATGCTTCTACATATTTTTGGTAAAAAAAAAATCACAATTGGCGTATATTGATTGGTTTGCTCAAAAGTTATAGCGTCTACAAAATAGGGAATAGATTAATGGCATTTTTGTTATTATTTTTTTAGTAGTAATGGCGGCGATCTGCGATTTTTATCATGACTGCGATATTGCGGCGGACAAATCTGAGACTTTTGACACATTTTGGGACCAGTGACATTTATACAGCGATCAGTGCTATAAAAATGCACTGACTACTGTATAAATGTCACTGGCAGGGAAGGGTTTAAAATTGGGGGGCGATCAAGGGGTTACCTGTGTTCCCTAGTGTGGACTGACTAGGGGAGGTGAGAGATCAGTGTTCATAATTAGTATGAACACTCTATCTGTCTCCTCTCCCCTGAGAGAACCGGGATTTGTGTGTTTACACACACAGATCCCGGTTCTCGCTCTGTCACGAGCAATCGCGTGTGCCCGGCGGTCTTAAAGGGCCGATGTACAGCTACGACGGCTCGCACAGGGGAGCCATCCTGCCATGGTATAACTGCAGCTGCCGGTCAGGAACCGGTTAAATAAACAGATGTATTTGTAAGCTTTTATTAAACATAATTTATTTTATGTAATTTCAGTTTTAGTATTTATATCTGTTTGAGTAGCAAGAGTGTTGATAAACCATATTAAGAGAGATTTATTTGATTTATTTATTCCATATTTTCAATATTATGGTAATACATAAGGAATAGGCAGCAACCATTAGTTTAACAGCGGAAAAGGTTAAGTGAGGTCCAATGAGTGGGTATTTCTATTAGAGGTGGCACAAAATGTTGTCATCACAGTTAAAAAAATTATTTTGAGAGGACAACAGGACTATAGTTATTAAACACTGGGAAGTGTATTTTTTTCAGTAGAAATTAATTTATATATACAATTTGTATGTGTATTAAAGTGGTTGTAAACCCTTACAAACCACTTTGACCTACAGGTAAGCCTAGATTAAGGCTTACCTGTATGTCAGCAAAATGCGCTTAGGATGTAGTGATACAGGTATGCAGCCTCCCCTAAAATTAACCCCTCGAAGGGCAATTGGAAATAAGAAAAAATTATAGTGGGGGATGGTGGCGCTCCCTAAGGATCAAAATGATAGCTTGAAAAGGTGCATGATAAAGGAGTGGGTGCCTAGCTAGAGACAATCTGTATATATAGAGGATTGTCTCTAGCTAGGCACCCACTCTTTATCATCCACCTTTTCAAGCTATCATTTTGATCCTTGGGGAGCGCCACCATCCCCCACTATCATTTTTTCTTAAGGCTTACCTGTAGGTCCAAGAAATATCTCCTAAACCTACACAGTTTAGGAGATATTTGCCAAAAGACAGGCACCGCTGTTTACGGCGCATTCGCCGTAGACAGCGGGGCGCAGGCGCACAGAGTGCGCCGCTCTCAACAGCGATATGCCGCGAGTGCCGGCTCCCGCTTGCATGCGCAGGAGTGACGTCATTGCAGGGCCGTCAAATGACAGCGTTGGAGCCGCGAGACCCACCAAGAAGATGGAGGCTCCGTACACAAGGGGACAGCGGTGACTTCGCTGGCTCCTGCGTCAGGTAAGTGACACATAATGGACTACTATGTGATGCATAGTAGTCCATTATGCTTTACCTTTGCAGGGAAACAAAGAGGAAGTAAACCCATTAGGGGTGACCCGATACAGTGACCCGATACAGAGTGTACCCCTGCTGCCACCAGAGAGGCCACAGAGCTGTCGCCCAAAGCTGCAGAGTAAGGGTCCGGGAACCTCAGCTGCCCATCAGATCATCATGTACAGCAGCACTAGTGAGCCCAGCGCTGCAATCTCGGGAAAAAGCCATCACGAGACAATAAAAGCAAAAAGGGGCATGTGGGCTCAAGGGGCATCTGCTTTGGGCCCCACAACAACAATTGGGCGCAGGGCAGCTGTTCCTTTTGCCCTGTGCTAAAGACAGCCCTGACCCTTCCCACAGCACACAGGAGTGAAGGAAGGATACTGAGCTGTGTTCTGAATAGACAAACTATGTGCTGAGCTCCATCCCCCGTCACAAATTTATCTCATGTGTCGGGAAAACTTCTCAGAAGTGACTCATGCTTAAAGCAGAGGAACAAAGCACCAGAGAGAAAGATGCTTAAAACTTTGGGGAGTGATAAGTAAACACTACAGATATGTGTACTTTGTTCAGATTTCATGACATTACAACCACTTTAAGTAGGGTACACACTATGAGAAAATCGGTACAAAAATTCTGTACAAGGCACGATCGTTCAATTTTCTCATAATGTGTACACAACTTTTGACATCCGAATCAGACTTTCCAAAAAATTTCCAAAGGGATCAACTGCAAATTTTTTCTCGTACATGAACAGAACAAACAATTTTTGTGTACCGCTTTCGTACAGTTCTCATATGAGAAAAATCTAATACGTAGGACTGAGCATGATCAGAAGCAATAAACAACAAAAAAGCCTCTGCTGTTTGAGAATTGTCATACAATTAGTACCATCCTTGGTTTCGACCTGCTGTAAGACATCAAGGAAAACCAGACAAATTTCTTATAGTGTGTACTGGGCTTCAATTTATTTTATTTGTTTACTTATGTATTTATTTATTTAGTCACTATAATTGCTGGGTACATTGTAAACACCATTTTAATATCTGCACAGGTAAGAGCATAACAGCTAGTACCTTTTTAGGGTGGGGTCACATTATTTTAGATCAGTGCACATGCATAGAAAAATAATTTACAGGGACAAATCTTGAAGCATGGGTCTGTCTAGGGAATTAGAGTTATTGTTTGTAAGGAAAACTAATTACACTAATAGAATAAACAATTTCGGAGCTCCACTTTTTTTATTGTTTACTTGATCTCTTACCCACGAACAGCTGATGTCACCGAGGACCCCTGCTACATAAGCAAAGGGCAGAGACAATTGTGACCTCACTGCCAAATATGGCCATATTTAGGCAATGACATTGACCAAATATGTCCATCGCCATACTTGATCAGTGATGTTACCACTATCCCTGCCCCTTACCTTATATACTGTAGCTGATGACAGCTGGGGGAGCGGAGCTGTCATTCGGCTATGAGTTGCGTTGAGATCAACCATGTGTTCCAGGTCATTGGGGTTTTCTTTTTCAGCAAATTGGCAGGTTCCGAGCATCGTGATTTATGATGAATTTACGAAAAGGGACTTTATGGGGATTTTTTTTTTTTATTAAGGATTTTTCAATGTATGGGTGTCTTTAGTTCTAGTTTACATCTTTATTTATTTTTTTAATTAATAGGGGGTAGGAATCCTTATTATTAAAGGCCGCTTCCAGATTCAGAGAAGCCCCTCACCCACAGATTCCCAAAACCACACATTGGGTGGGGCAACAGTACAGTACAAACAGAAGATATGCGCACACAGAACAGGAGTATGAAATGCAGGGACTCCTACATGTTTATACGTGTATCCTTGGGGCATGGCAAGCACTTATGAAATGTTAGTGTTTTATCTGTTTTTATGTTTTATATGTAGCGCTGGACTCCTGAAGAGCACACGCTATGTATTTTGTAAATTTAATGTTCCTAAAACCACAGTTGGGTTTTGGGGTTAATTGTACTAAATTATGGTTTCAGTACCAGTCTGGCTGGATTGCACTGTGTTCTGCTTGGCACTAGGTGTCATTGTCTCCTCTGGCAAGTACAAGAAAGCAGTTTGGCTGAACGCATTGGGTGCCTATCTCTCTCGGAACCAACCAGTGAGAGTGTTGTCTCACTGTGCATTCTGGGAGAGGGTACTTAAGGTACTGAGATCACGTGCTTTGGGGTTCCGGTCCAGAAGATCTTTCTGTCTGTTTGGTCCTGGTCCTCCTGACCAGCCCTCAGGACCCTCATGGCCTGGGGTGCAGATCCATCCAATTCCGAGTCTCGGGGCTGGCTAGCCCGAGGCAACCTAACTGGAAGGAGGATTCCAAGGTGGTCCCGTACCGTCTCGTCTGTGGAGAGGCCCAGCAACTGAGAGAGCAACCAGGGGAGGACTCTTCCGGAGAGGGCCACGCACAAGGCTGGTTCCTCAGCAAGAACCTGGAAGCTAAGTTGAAAGACACCAAGTGAATCCACGCTTGTACGGTATCGCCGGAACGGCTGCAAGATACTGGTACCGTATAAAGGTTCTCTAAGTTTGTCCCTATCCTTCAGTTACAACCAATTCTGTGGCAGAGACTTTAATCACAAGTTCTACAACCAAGTCTGTGGCAGAGACTTTATTCACAAGTTCTACAAACAAGTCTGTGGCAAAGACTTTTATTCTACCTGAGCACTCTATCGGTTGCTAGGCCTAGTGAGAGGAGGTTTATCCGATAGCTGTGGGGATCCAGTTGTGAGTGGCTATTCTCTGGATTCTATAGAGACTTTTTAAGTATTTGAGCAGTTCCAAGAGTACCTGAACTTCCTACCTAAACCCTCTATCCCTATTGAGAAACTGTGTTTGTCTACCCTTTTTTGCAAATAAAAATCCCAAAGCGGATCCAGTGTCAGTTTCTACAATTGGGCCATCTACCTCGGGAAACCCCTAGACGCAATCAAGGTCAAGAAGGTAACGGTAAGCCCAAATTAACCCAGCAGCTCCTTTGGGGGTTAGTGCTACATATATAATACCATAAATATAGTTTAGTGCTATGATGGTCTCCCTTCTACAGTATGTCATATAACATTTATGTACACACACCGATGGAGCTGTTTATACAGGAGGAAGGTATGGAGAGAGGCTCTCTGATATATGGATATGTCCTCATGTGTGATTAGACCAGGCCTTCTTATTAGATTAGTTTAAGGGGTCAACATCTGGTGAGTTGACCCCCAAAATAAGCTAGAGTGTGTTTTTTGGTTGGTAAAGGTGGTAAAAAATGGATTGAACAGAAAGGAAGAGTTGAAAATGTGTTTGATCACACTACTGAACAATACTGCTTAACTTGCAGAAAGCAATTGTATGGACTTGGCCCTGAAGAAAAACATAAATGCATTTTATTGGGATTTTATGTGATAGACCAATACAAAGTGGCACATAATTGTGGAAGGAAAATAATAAATGGTTGTCAGATTTTTTTTTTACAAATAAATATGTGAAAAGTGTGGCGTGCATTTGTATTCAGACCCTTTATTCTGATACCCCTAACTAAAATGTAGTGGAACCAATTGCCTTCAGAAGTCACCTAATTAGTAAATAGGGTCAACTTGTGTTTAATTCAATCTCAGTATAAATGCAGCTGTTGTGTGAAGCCCTCAGAGATTTGTTAGAGAACCTTAGTGAACAAAAAGAATCATGAAGGCCAAGGAACAGAGTCCACCTGTGTGTAATTTATTCTCAGTATAAATACAGCTGTCATATGAACCTTAGTGAACAAACAGCATCATGAAGGCCAAGGACCAGACAGGTCAAGGATAAAGTTGTGGGGAAGTTTAAAGCAGGGTTAGGTTATAAAAAAAAATACAAAGCTTTGAACATCTCACGGAGCACTGTTCAATCCATCATCCAAAATCGGAAAGAGTATGGCACAACTGCAAACCTAACAAGACATGGCCGTCTACCTAAACTGACAGGCTGGGCAAGGAGAGTATTAATCAGAGAAGCAGCCAAGTGGTCCATGGTAACTCTGGAGGAGCTGCAGAGATCCACAGCTCAGGTGGCAGAATCTGTCTACAGGACAACTATTACATAGTTACATAGTTACATAGTAGGTGAGGTTGAAAAAAGACACAAGTCCATCAAGTCCAACCTATGTGTGTGATTATATGTCAGTATTACATTGTATATCCCTGTATGATGCGGTCGTTCAGGTGCTTATCCAATAGTTTCTTGAAATTATCAATGCCCCCCACTGAGACCACCGCCTATGGAAGGGAATTCCACATCCTTGTCGCTCTTACAGTAAAGAACCCTCTACGTAGTTTAAGGTTAAACCTCTTTTCTTATAATTTTAATGAGTGGCCTCAAGTCTTGTTAAACTCCCTTCTGCAAAAAAGTTTTATCCCTATTGTGGGGGTCACCAGTATGGTATTTGTATATTGAAATCATATCCCCTCTTAAGCATCTCTTCTCCAGAGAGAATAAGTTCAGTGCTTGCAACCTTTCCTCATAACCAATATCCTCCAGATCCTTTATTAGCTTTGTTGCCCTTCTTTGTACTCGCTCCATTTCCAGTACATCCTTCCTGAGGACTGGTGCCTAGAACTGGACAGCATACTCTAGGTGCGGCCGAACCAGAGTCTTGTGGAGCAGGAGAATTATCATTTTATCTCTGGAGTTAATCCCATTTTTAATGTATGCCAATATTCTGTTTGCTTTACTAGCAGCAGCTTGGCATTGCATGTGGTTCTACATGCAATCCCTTTCACCTTAATGGGGCAGTGGACATATTTACACATCTTCCTCAACACCTCTTGTGTTAAAAAGATTATGGTTGTGATATTGTTTGTTTTTTTGTATTATAGATAACTAACTTTTGATAATTAATTGCCCCTGAAGAAGAAAAGTTTAACATTTGTGTAAATTTGAAATGCATTGTGCCATTACGATCTTCATTAAACCAATATGTTGATCAGATGGTTATTTGTCATGTCAACTGCATCTCGTCTTTTATTGTATTGTGTTATGAAATATTTAAATGTTGTACTATAAAATTTACTCTTTTATACAAATACTATAGTGATTGATGCCCTAAAAAGTCCCATTTAGAGGGTTTTTTTCTATTTTGGTAAACCACAGCTGAGATCATCACTGACGGATGTACGGCCATCTTTGAAACATTTACACCATTCAAATGCCTTATTGCAGCTGGGAAAATCTATAATCTAAATGTATAAACTTATGCTGATGGTGTAGAAAATGGGTGGTAAAAAATGGGTGGTAAAAAATGAATGTAGCTGCTATACACAAAGTGCTAAACACTTGACCATAGTGACAAAATATATAAATACAGCACTCACAAACAAAGACCCATAATAGGTGACAAAAAACATATAGTCCATAAAAACGAAAAAAAAAAAAAAACTAAATACAGTCCATATAAAACTAAAAAGGTGCTTCACAACTAATGTGCAAAATCGCAGGGAATGCTTCACATCTGTTGTGCAAAAAGTGCAGAGAAAAAAATGTCAGAATTTTTTTTTCAGGCGTACCAAGACACCCCCACATGTATCCCCACTCACCAAATCACAATGAGACCCAGCTTTGCAGTCTGGGAGTCAATATAGGCTTAGGACGATATCCAGAAAATGACACAGGATGGCAGGTTCACTGATGAGAAGATAGACGATCCTTCAACGTAAATACTCAGCCATAAAAAACAGGTGCCCAGAAAGGAAGAAAAAAAGGGGGACCAATAGTGAAGTATGCTAAGAAAGCAAATGTATTGCGCTTAAAGGGTATACTTACAAAAGTAAGCTAAACACAGGTGTTGAAATTGTAAGAAGATGCAGCAAACACCATTAGGAGAGTTCTTACGAGGCCGGAAGTGATGTCAGTGCCAGAAGTGAGTCACGTCAATGCATTTCGCCCTCCCACAGGGCGTCATCAAAGGACCTTGCAGCTGAGCATCTCATCAATTTACTGTACTTGAAGTCTTCTGTAGATTATCGCTGGTTTTACGCCTTCGTTCACAGGAAACTTTATAACCACATGCTGTACACGCACTAACACTATTGTCTGCCATTTTGATAAACGGTCTCTGGACTGGCCCGTGACATGTGCGCCGCCTATCAGTAGTAGGACACACTTGCCACTTACTACCGCTATGCTAGCATCCCTTTTTATTCCTGTAAAATGAAAAGTTCCGACTTGACTTGAACACCCCTTGTATATAAATATATAATACTTTAACCTGATGTGGTTGCTGCATGGAGCAAAACAACTGTAAGGTACACGTCTTTCTTCTTGTATTCTAAGTGCCTAGGCCGGAGATGGTAGAAGCGGAGATCCCAGTTCACCGGTGGTTCACACACACACATACACGGGTTTGTAAGTGAAGGTGGTTACAAAGTTTAATAGACAATACGTTCCTCTTTTATGGGAAATGCAGAGGGAGGGGACAGCTCTCCCAAGAACCAATCAGACTTATACACATATGCATACATTAACAACTTCTTGTCACGTGACAGTCTTCAGTTGAAATATGGAATATGGGGCATAGGTCAGTCATGTGCTGGTGGTTAGTTTGCAACAGGAAATATAAGGCAAAGGTTAGAGTATGACAGTTAGTTCTGTTATCTGTACACACCTGCTGACTTGACCACAAGAAACTCCTAAGTCATTCCATATCCTCTGGTGAAGTACAGAGTTAGAAACCACATAACAGCTGCGTCCTGATGTCAACATACTGGTCAAAACCGTTTTTCTGCAGAATATACTTACAACAGTTTTGTTCAAAAGCTGAAAGTTAAGCATATTCATTTCAACCCCTATCAAAATGGTATATCATTATAAGTAGCCCCCTTATAATCCTCTCTTTGATCATTCTGATTTAACATAATGATCATCCCTTTATCCTTGTAACGTTGGTAAGTATTAATGGGGGCGTGTCATTTAGGAGTGAGGTAAAATTTAAAGGTATGGCCATTAAAGGAACTCTGGCAGTACTGGGATGTAGTTTACTGCATATCCAGCACTTTCCAAAACCTGATTTTTGGGCATAGCTATATTTACACTTCTTCAGTCGGCTGGCGTGGATCCAGGTGTTGCCTAGGTCCGTCAGTACCGCGGTCCTGGATACCTTTTCCACCTTCCACGGTCCGGAGTAGATTGGTCCAATTCTTTTCCTGTGAGCCAGCTGCTTAATCAGTACTTTGTCCCCTGGGATGAAGGGGTGGGTTGGTTCTGTTGAAAGAGGAAAAAAGGTGACAGAAACTTGTTCATTTATTTCATGAAGCATACTTACCAGACTTTTCACGTACACTTCCTGTTGGGAATAAACGTTAATGTCAGAATTTGGGTCTAATGGGGGTAATTCTATATTTGCAGGGATTCCCATTAGAATTTCAAAAGGGGACAATCCTGTCCTAGAATGGGGGTGGTTCTTATCTGAAAAAGGACAGAAGGTAAGTGTTCCAACCAACCTTTTAGAGTACCTCCTGTAGCCTTTTTTTAATTTGTCTTTGATGTTCCTGTTCATTCTCTCTACTACTCCTGCACTCTGGGGATGATAGGGAATATGTAGTTTCCATTGCATCCCCAGAGATTTGGCTACAACTTGGGTCACTGAGGAACTAAATGCGGGTCCTCTGTCGGACCATATGGTTGTGGGTATCCCGAACCTACAGATCCAATAATTTAACAAGCATCTCGCTGCTATATTTGCGGTTTCTCCGGTACAGGGAATTGCCTCAACCCAAGCTGACCATTTGTCAACGATTACGCAGAGGCACCTCAAGTTTCCCTTTTGCTTTGGTAGGTGTGTGAAGTCTATTTGTAAATCTGTTAATGGTCCCAAGGGTGGAGGTAGATGGCCATGTAGGCCATGTCTTTTTCCTTGAACATTGTTCTGGGCACAAGTTAAGCAGCTTCTAGTTAGAAGCTTAGTTTGTTTTTGTAAATTATTTGTGCAAAAAGATTTTGAATATATATTTACAAGAGGGGCGGGTCCTATGTGTCCTGGGCCATGGAGGTAGGATAAAATTAGGATACAATTAGCTTCAGGTATACCCAGGATCTTCCCCTCTTTTGTCCAAAGACCTTCAGAGTCTTTGGTCAAACCTTCATTTGCCCAGAAATGGACATCTGTATCTGTGGCCATTGACTGCATTTGGGCCACAACAGTTTTGAAATCAGGGGATGAGAAGTGCTCTTTAAAGAAGATTGTGGTAGGGGCTGGTGAATTGGGTGAACTGGCAGCAGCCTTTTTTGCTTCTCTGTCTGCGAAAGCATTTCCTTTTGATACTATACTATTGTCTGATGAGTGGGCTTTTACTTTTATAACAGCAACCTTTTTAGGGAGCAGAATTGCTTGCAGTAGATTAAGGATCTGCTCTGAATTAGCTATCTGTTTGTTGTCTGCTGTTTTAAATCCTCTATTGGCCCATATCACACCAAAATCATGTACCACTCCAAATGCATATCTGCTGTCTGTATAAATGTTGACTTCCTTGTTTGTGAACAGAATACAGGCTCTGGTCAGAGCTTCTAGTTCTGCTACTTGGGCAGAAACAGGGGGCAATGGTTTTGCTTCTAACACTGTATGTGGCAACTGAACTACAGCATAGCCAGTTAAAAATGTAGAGTCAGAGGGACGGGAACAACTACCATCTACAAAAACATTTTCGGCATTTATAATTGGAATGTCAGAAAGATCAGGTCTTGGTGAAGTGACTTGTTCCACTTTTTCTACACAATTATGTGTGTGATCAGGTTCGTGTGGTAAACGTAACATGGAATGTAGTAAACGTACAACTGGATTGCTATTCGGAACATATTTAAGTACCAAGTTGTCAGTATTTAACAAAGTGATCTCGTATCCACTGAGTCTTTGGGAAGTCATGTGTTGTGTGTTCATATTCTGTATGAGGTGGGTAACTGAATGAGTGGTGTACAGTGTCATTTTGTGTCCCAATACTATTTTGTTGGCATCCTGTGCAGACATGGCACAGGCAGCGACATTCTGAAGACAGGACGGCATGCCCTGGACTTGGATAGGGCGTGTTCCAGGGGCTGATTACTGGTTTTCTGCCCAGATTTTGTGAGTCTCTAAAGTAGCGGGCAGTAACATAAAGAATCCTTTATGTGTGTGTCGTTTAGGACCAGTCAGGTCACAGAAAGGGGAACTTGCAGTTAGTGACCCTTCTTTGTCAAATTTAATAGTGATACTTAGACTGGACAACAGGTCCCTTCCCATAAGGGATACAGGACAAGAGGTCAACACAGCAAAAGACTGATCGCACAAATGTTGCCCCTCGGGAGTGGTTACAGGTAATGGTGGAGTGATGGGATGGGTAACAGGGGTCCCATTTATACCAATAGAGTTTCCTTGCGAGGACATGAGGTTCTAGTGAGGGATATAATTGGAGGCGAGGACCAGGCTCTCCTGAGTCCATTTTTACAGTGACATAAGGTGGAGGGGGTTCAAAGGTAGGGGCGGATACATTTGTTTTAACTGCAGGAGTCTTTTTAGCATATTTCTTTCTATAATCTTTTAAACATTTGCTCCATGAGTGATAACAATCTTTCATGTATTGAGGGTCATTAGATTTACCCGGGGGGTAGGAATGCTTATGCGTCTGACAAATTTTGCTAACTTTCTTCCAATCTTCCTCTGAACAAGGACCTTGTGGTCCCGGATCATGAATACCTAACTGGTGGCATCTTTCCTGGACTTGAGCCCAAAAAGGTTCCACCTGTGGTCCAGGTAGATTGTTTTTAATATATTCATACGGGCACGGGATCCCTATGTCTGATCCTGGGGTGGCCACAGAATTCCCCATCTAACAAAGTGGGCAGGGTATGCCTAGTATGTGGGCACAAGTGATAACAACCCGTTTGGGTAATCACTTGTTGTCGAACAATTGGGTAGTCTGCTTGGTCCGTCAAATCAGATGGACTAATGGGACTGTGAAGGTTTACCCTTAGTACTCGATTTATGGTTCCTTTCTTTGTGGCGGGATATATTCCTCTTACCCCTAATCTACAAGAATAGCCCCCTGGTCTATTAGTTAATAGAACCCACCTATTTTCTATTTTAAAAAACAGTAATCCTATAGTACAATGTGGACAAGATAGAGCTATGTCGCTACAATCAGGTTCTTCGTATTCCGAAGTCATTAAACTCTTATACTTTATACAACATGCAATTCTTAAAATTTTTTAGGTACTTACGCTGTTCTGTAGAAAAAGAAGTCTCACATATACATATATATATATTTTAAACAAAACTTTATACTTATTTCTATAGGTCTTATACTGTAAATCTTATGAACAGAATTATTTTAAATGATCATTATAAAACCATACATTTGTTCAATTTTATAGTGCACTTTTTGTTTCTCAAAAAACTTAATGGGCGTCCGCTCAACCAAACCTTTTATCACGGGCGTAATCTGCTACTTCCCGGTGATTAAAATAATAATCTCTTTTACAATAGTTTTTTATATAGTCAGACCAACCTAGTCAGACTCTCTTTAAATAGCCAAATAACCTACGTAACTACCTGCGTGTCCTTTTAACCTCCCGGGGGACCAGCCTAGTCCCCCGCGAAGGCACAACAACCTAACCTCCCGGGGGACCAGCCTAGTCCGCCGCGAAGGCACAATAACCTCTTTAAACTAAATTCGTGGCGATGATCTGGACAGCGTAAGCATTTACACCTATTCACCTTAAAAGGTAAAAAGGGCAAAATCACTTACCTGTCACAAGATATCCCACTTCTGACACCAGTTGTAAGGTACACGTCTTTCTTCTTGTATTCTAAGTGCCTAGGCCGGAGATGGTAGAAGCGGAGATCCCAGTTCACCGGTGGTTAACACACACACACATACACGGGTTTGTAAGTGAAGGTGGTTACAAAGTTTAATAGACAATACGTTCCTCTTTTATGGGAAATGCAGAGGGAGGGGACAGCTCTCCCAAGAACCAATCAGACTTATACACATATGCATACATTAACAACTTCTTGTCACGTGACAGTCTTCAGTTGAAATATGGAATATGGGGCATAGGTCAGTCATGTGCTGGTGGTTAGTTTGCAACAGGAAATATAAGGCAAAGGTTAGAGTATGACAGTTAGTTCTGTTATCTGTACACACCTGCTGACTTGACCACAAGAAACTCCTAAGTCATTCCATATCCTCTGGTGAAGTACAGAGTTAGAAACCACATAACAGCTGCGTCCTGATGTCAACATACTGGTCAAAACCGTTTTTCTGCAGAATATACTTACAACAGTTTTGTTCAAAAGCTGAAAGTTAAGCATATTCATTTCAACCCCTATCAAAATGGTATATCATTATAAGTAGCCCCCTTATAACAACAACTTGTAAAAAGTGACATATTGGGATTGATTTTCCAAAGGTGCAAAGATTATTCACTTAGCAAAGCTGAATGATGAAAGCTGAATGAGGTGAAGCTGTGCTGACTTCAATCATCCAATCATGTGCAAGCAAAAATCCTGCTTTTTTTTATTTTCCTTGCACATATTCGGATATTTTCGGATATTTTTTGTAAAGTGAATGAGCTTCACCTCATTCACTAAGCTAGGTGACTTTCAAATTAAACTAAATATTATAAATGATTTATACAATAAATAAGAAGTAAGCAATGTGCATACCTCAAATTAAAATCCCCATTGTATCTTTTAATAGTGCACACCTTTGGGGATTTTGCTTGGATTTCTAGTCAATACAACTATTTAAACAAAAATAAATGATACCCAAATGGCATCATAATCCTCACACTGAAAGAAAATTAGACTTGGCTAGTATGTCAAATAATAAACAAGCACAGCAATTACACATTTTAAGACCTTTTATTTTTCATATTATTAGTACACCATTTTTCAACAAACAATTGCAGCATATTCATTTTTAAAGCCGTGCTTCAAGAAAAACTTTTTCTATTTTCTCCTGCGTTTTTTTGCTATTCCCATAAGAATATCACTGAAAAGTTGTGCTGAAAAATAAGACACAAATAATCCTTTTACAAATAGGCATCTACTATAAATGAGGCTGAATATAAATGTGGTGGAGAAGCAAGTCCTCGGGGCCACAATGTTACAAACAACTCTCTAGAACACAGACATTCAAATAATTCTTTGCATATTCATACATAATAGTTTCACTAGCTGGGAAGCTGCATTGCTTCTCAATGAGCCTCACACTGGGCAGAAGGAGGCTATGGATCATCTAAAGTTGAGCCCGTCTATTAAGAATGTATTAAAATCAAATTCCATAAAAATTTCCGAAAACCTTTCTGTAGTATATGTTTTGTATGTATGCATAGACTGACCAAATCTAGCAAAATAAACATTTGTATATTATCATTATTAGTTAAAATATACTACAGGCATTTCTAAAATTATTTATCTATTTACTCGTGCCAGTGTTCAGAAATATAACATTAGGCTCTACATTTTTTACATTTTGTTTCATCTACTGTTGTTTTTGTCAGCATATTCTCATTGGAATCTTAAAGTGGTTCCAAAGTCACAAAGTTTTTTTTACTTAATGTTCGTGGCCCCCCCCCAACTACTTACCTGAGGCCAGTATTGATCCAGAGCGGTGTCCCTCCTCTTCAGCAGCACTACACTTCCTCCCTGGTCTCACAGGGCAGATTGATAGCAGTGGGGGCCCCTGTGAGGAGGGAGCAGTGGGCAGGGGCGAGCCATGCTGTGTGTGTCTATGGGCGCACACTGTCCACTTCGGGAGCTAGACCACACGTCTGCCCAGATAACAAATTACTACAAACACAGAAGAGGAGGGACAAAGACCGCCAGCGGTTGACTCCAGAAAAAAAAGTTCAGGGGCACTCTGTGCAATACCAGTGCACAGAACGGGTAAGTATAATTACTTTTTTTATTTTAGGTAAAAAAGCAAGCCTTTAGAATCACTTTAATTACCATTTACAGATTGAAGCTTTTATTGTTTCTGGGACTTTTTCTAATATGTCCAAGATTTTCTTTCTATGGTGCACCAAAATGCAATGTTAAAGCATATTTAGAACTTTCCATCCAGTGGATGTACTGTATCTTTTGAAGAGTAGTGTTGTCATCCTAGGACAGTACTACAGAACACCTCTCCCTCTCTTGTTCTCCATAAGATAAAAGGAGATGTTCTGTAGTCCAAATAGACAGCTGAATACAATACTGACTGATGACAAGGGCATGTGGTCACGGCAGGACCACATTATTTTTTGCACTGCCTTGCTGACATGGGCTTTAGCTTGTAAAAAGTGGACAGACATTTTTTTGCCAAACCATTTGAAAAGCTATGGAGAAACTTCAACCGCTTGCAGACCGCCGCACACAGATGTACGTTGGCACAATGGCACAGGCAGGCAAATGGGCGTACAGGTACGTCCCTTTAAATTTACCGCCTTTAGGGAACTCGTTGTTCTCTGGCGGCCCACGATTGCGGTGTGGAGAGGTAGAACGGGGCGATGTAAACAAGGCACTTCCACATTCTGCCTTGTGTCATGACAGAGATCCAATGCTCCCTGTGATCAGGAGCAGTGATCGCTGTCATGTCCTAAGTAGCCCCCCCCCCCACGGTTAGAATCACTCCCTAGGACACACTTAACCCCTTCATCGCCCCCTAGTGGTTAATCTCTTCCCTGCCAGTGTCATTTACACAGTAATCAGTGCATTTTTATAGCACCGATCACTGTATAAATGACAATGGTCCCAAAATAGTGTAAAAAATGTCCGATGTGTCCGCCATAATGTCGCAGTCCCGATAAAAATCGCAGATCGTCGCCATTACTAATGAAAAAATAAATTAAAACTAAAAATGCCATACAACTATCCCCTATTTTGTAGACGCTATAAATTTTGCGCAAACCAATCAATATACACTTTTTTTTACCAAAAATATGTAGAAGAATACATATCGGCCTAAACTAAGAAATACATTTGTTTTTTTATACATTTACGGGGGATATTTATTATAGCTAAAAGTTAAAAATATTGCTTTTTTTTTTTTTCAAAATTGTCACCCTTTTTTTTGTTATAGAGCAAAAAATTTAAACCGCAGAGGTGATCAAATACCACCAAAGGAAAGCTCTATTCGTGGGGAAAAAAAGGACGTCAATTTTGTTTGGGAGCAGCACCGCATGACCGCGCACTTGTCAGTTAAAGCAACGCAGTGCCGAAATACAAAAAGTGCTCTGGTCAGGAAGGGGGTAAAATCTTCTGGGGTTGAAGTTGTTAAGGAGCTTTGTTGAGGACTTTAAAGAACTCTTCAGTTCCACTTGTGAATGTTTAACACAGATCTTAATAATAGTGCTGTCACTTTAACCAAACAGCTTGCAGGCTATATAAGACTTCCAAAAACCTGCTAGAAGTTTGTTTAGAGTGTAACTATAGGGAAAATACATTTCCTGTCAGTTTTTATTGCTGTCTGTTGCCACATTAGTAAGATTCACTCTCTCTATTTGTCCTGTTTACTATTATCATCGAAAGTAAAAATTAAAGAAAATCTCAAATTTTCAGAGAAACCAGAACAATACAAGAGTGTAAATTTGAGGAGACTAGTTCTGGTGACTTAGTGATGCCCCTTGATTCTCTCACTTTGACAGGATTTCCTTTCACTTCCTGTTTTGGCTGTTGGACAGGATGAAAGGGAGATCTCCCCTATGGGACACAGAAAGCAAACACACTAGCTTCAAATCATGGCATCGGGCACACTTTTTCAAATCACTCTGAACACCAGTCAAAGCCCCTGTCACTAAATAAAATGGTTAGCTTACAGTCCTGTCCACACGTTGTGTTTTCTTTGCTTTGCTTTACTTCAAAAATGATACCCCATGTAATTTAGTAGGAAAAGAAAAAGCACTGTGCCAGTGACACAAATATTGTGACAAAATAAATCATACAACAATTTTTTTTTTAAAGTTCTAAAAAGTCCAATTGAGAAGGAAGGGCAGGAGAATCCACGTGGGCTGCCGGTCCAAGAGTCAAAGTTAATTGAATGGAAACAAGGAAAGAAAGGACAGGCACCTCTAAGTGTAATATCTCACAAACAGTTTATTAAGAC
The DNA here is from genome assembly GCA_028564925.1 of Lithobates sylvaticus. Taxonomy (NCBI): domain Eukaryota; kingdom Metazoa; phylum Chordata; class Amphibia; order Anura; family Ranidae; genus Lithobates; species Lithobates sylvaticus. Next base: position 348,350,284 of record CM053026.1, on the reverse strand, counting down.
CAACAGATTGTGCACTAACATGAGATAGAAAAAAAATAAGGCACATCAAAACATAAGATGGTGCTTCCGCGGTGCTGGTAAAGATAATGCAGGGCTTGCACTTACAGGGAGCCATCAGATGAGCCTGTGGCTGCGGTCGAACCCACTGGGCCAGGATGGGAAGACCGGAGCTGTGCATGATGTTGGAGCACAACGTGGCACACACCCGCCAGAAGTGGCAACCAAAGGAAGTGACGAAATTCGTTTCAGAGCATGCTTGAGAAAGGAGGGATGTGGCTTCACCACGGACTGCCGCACATGCTCTGAAACGCATTGTGTCAGTTCCTTTGGTTGCTACTTCCGGAGGGTGTGTGCCACGCTGCGTTCCAACATCATACAAAGCTCTGGTCTTCCCATCCTGGCCCCGTAGGTTCGACCGCAGCCACAGGTTCAGCTGCCAGCTCCCTGTAAGCCCAAGCCCTGCATCATCTTTACCAGCACCGCGGAAGCACCAGGTAATATTTTGATGTACTTAATTATCTTTTACCTAATGTAAGTGCACAATCTGTTGGTCCTAATAAACTGTTTGTGGGATATTACACTAATGCCCCGTACACACGGTCGGAAATTCCGTCCACAAAATCTGTCGGATTTTTTCCGACGGATTTTGTCCGACACTGGTGTTGCATACACACGGTCGGACAAAGTTGTCGGAAAATCCGATCATTCTGAACGTTGTGACGTTCGTTGCGTACGACGGAACTACGTAGAGGATAGTAGCCAATAGCTTTGGTCTTGTAATTTGATCTGAGCATGCGTGGCACTTTGTCCGTCGGAATTCGCTACACACGATCGGAAAAAGTCCGACTTTGTTGTCGGAAATTTGAGAACAGGATCTCAAACTTTTTTCTTCGGAAATTCCGACGGAAAAAGTCAGATGGAGCCCACACATGGTTGGAATTTCCGACAACATGGTCCAATAGGACATTTTCCGTCGGAAAATCCGACAGTGTGTACGGGGCATTAGAGTCGCCTGTCCTTTCTTCCCTTGTTTCCATGTCATTTAGTGGTGCTTCAAGGCATCTTCAAAGCCTTCCTAGAAGTCTATCACAAAGCTCGCTTTCAGCACCTGCAGCTTTTGAGAGGCTTTTATTCAGCTTCAGCTTTGTTTTGTTTTGGAGGTATTGCAGGTATGATATATCAACACACACAGGGCATCTACCAAGCCTCAATAAAGGTACCAAAAAAGCATCACTGAAGCATCATCGAAGCATCAAAAAAACATCAAAAAAGCATGTTGAAGCAGTAGGTGCTTTAATGTGTGTTGAAGTCAAAACAAGTGTAAATGAGCCCTGTATCCAAAATGAAAAAAAAAATTGGGGCCAAAGTTACAATTTAAAGTAAGAATCACCACTACCATTAACCCTTTTACTGCCATTGATGTACGGCTTACTTTGGTGGCAATGGCTGCTTTTACACACACTCCTGGATACTACAGCATTTAGGAGTGTGTGTGTACATTACAAGCCAACTGCTGGCTTTCTGATGGAAGTCATTTGGGTGGTTTTGGGGGGATGGTGCCAGTTTTAAAGCTGGACAAAGCTCCTCAAAAAAACGGGAAATATATTGTGTCTGCATGTACTAAGTTTAACTCTTTATTGAAAATATGCGTTTGATCAACCATTGCTCTAATATTATGTGAAGAAAATTAAACTACCACCATTTTTCGGTTTCAGAAAATTTATAATATGTGTGTGTTTAACATGTGTGCAAAAAAAAGGCAAAAACTGCTCTGGCAGCAAAAGGGTTAAAGACATTTCAATCTAAGAACAAAATGTGCTGTTATTCATCTTTCCTGTAATGATGACTATCAGTGTAGACTAACCTGGAGGTGAGAATACAGTGTCATTTTCTGTGAGCTGATTTGAAAGCACAGATAATGTTATCCCAATATCCTTAAAGTACTACCCCCCCCCCCCCTCTCCATTGAATGGAGATGAAGGGTAAAAGGCATGTTTGAAGTCCAAATAACACCAATTATGTGTTTAGCAGAGCTCTTTCGGGGGGAAAATTCTGCCAGGAAAATTTAAGTTTGGAAAGTAAGCAGGAGCTCAGGCTTTACACGTCCCTACTCATGTCCAGGCCACGCCCCAATATTTACTGGTTTATGTCTTTTTTTTTTCTTTTAATCATATTATCAGTTTCACAGCTTTTTTGCAGGCCACGTGGTGATGATTGTCAGAGAAAAAAATATTTCTTTCACAGTAAACTATGAATTATTTTGAATACAATATGCTATGTAGGTATTCTCACGTATGAACTGTATTAGCTTTTCTATCAAAGGTCAAAAAAGCATCAGCAAATACAGTGACCACTGGTTAGTGAGGCTGCCCATCAACTTAATGGGTTATTAGTTAGGTGTAGGAAGTGGGACTGGTTAGTGTCAAAAGAATACTTTGTAGAAAAAGTCAGTATGTGCATAATTGGATATCTCTGGTTTAAGTGGTCTCATGGATCTCTAGAGGGTTATGAAATATATCTGCAAGCACTACTGGATGCCAGCACATAGAGGAAATTTGACAGAAGCAGTTGGCAGGTTCTGGCTATTAAAGTAAAAGATAACCAGCTGTCCTGCTTTATATGGGAGGACAGCAAGGGTCCGTCCACATTTCAGAGTGTTAAACAATGGGGGACAGCACCATTTACCTGGGGAACAACAAGAAATAAGGTAAGTATTTGTACTTATCTCCCCCAGGCAAATAAACAGTTAATCCAAGACCTTAGAACAATATTCAAAATAAAAGCTGTATGTTTCTTTAAAAACTGTGTAAAAGTGTGTAAAAATAATTCAGGTCCCAAAAGCAGTCAAGTTGCTTATTTGGATATTGGTTCAGAAAATTTAGACATGGTCCATGCTGGTAGGGGTGGTACTATCACTCCAGGTAAATCTCAGTAGAGATTTATCACTTCCCCTCCCCCCCAGTCTGGTGCCACATCCAGGTGCTAAAATGCATGCAACAGGGGAATGCATCCACCATGGTGGCTACTGCCCATTTTTTAAGTGAGTTGGCACCCTGGCAGTGGTATTTAAACCCAGACAGGCCTTGGACATGCCTCTTTGTGCTTAGTCTTTCACATGAGCAATGCAGTGCAACATAATTTTCTGCTGTAAGTTCTTAGTCATTTCTCCTACTCATATGACCATCTTACTTTAGTTTGTGGCAATCACCTTATAACATTGTTGGTATTATTACTACATACATTTTGCTTTCCAATATATATATGGATTATATTTTGATAATGCATTCATAGTTATTTTTAAACTTCTTACAGGTTGATTGTCGTATTTTACTTCTACCTTGCGCTGTCTTTGGATTTCGTATGGTTTCATGTCCCAATGGCCCCTTGGAGGGAATTGGGTATGTGTGAGCACATGTGGGTTGTGTGGGCATTTCTGAGTGAGATTGCCATTTGATTAAGGATGTACTTTACACACTGTAAATTTAGGTATATGTTAGTTGAAATATTTTATTTTTAGTATAATGTTACATGCCTCATCTCTTGACAAAACAAAGTCTACCTGGGAAACACATTGAGAAATAACCTTCACCATTATGAATGTATACAACTTTGTGTGCCTTGTAATCTAATGGGTCATGTAGACCATTCTAAGCCCTAGTACACACGGTTGGAATGATATATGATATGATATATGCCTGGTGAATGTTGTGAGTTAGAGACATAATGCATGTAATGTATTACATTGATACTTTTGGAAAAAAAAGTTTTTATTAATTTTAAAATAAAATAGTTTTTTTTTCCATTAATCTTTATTTGTGTTATAATTTGGCAAATGCTAAGAGGCCCATACATGTTTTAAATATTTCTGCTTATGGACACTGCTAAATTTGACTACAATGCAATAATGCATCTACAACTTAAAATGTTTCTAACCCTAAAAAAAAAGCATGTTATACATCACAGTGCTTGTGCTGTGTCATTTGGCACTTTCTGTCACCTAAAAAACCTGGCTGATCCTGCTTTGGCTATACCCTCCCCCTGTAAACTGACCATGATGTATCATGGCTGCTGAGCTCTGACACTGGTCAGTTTACGTTCCTCCGTCATCCGCAGCTCTCTGCAGCTCTCCTCTGTCCTCTCTCCCCGTCCTCTCCCCCCTCCCTGCCTGTCAGCTTGTGTGTGCGAGCTGTGTCCTCCAGGCCCCTCCCCTATTGCTGCCATACTATGTAAAATAACTTTCTTTACTAACTAGAACCCCCTCTGTTGTAGCAGGTTAAATCGCTCAGTGCATTCCATTTAAAAAAATTATATATACCTTATATATACCTTATGCATTACCTCCGCTGAGCAGTCACGTGACCGCCCACGGCTCTCCTCCCTTCCTCCCGGTGACATCAGAGGGAACCTCAGCCCCTCCCTCTGTAGTTCTCAGAGCAGGGCAGTGAGGCTGCCCATCAACTTAATGGGTTATTAGTTAGGTGTAGGAAGTGGGACTGGTTAGTGTCAAAAGAATACTTTGTAGAAAAAGTCAGTATGTGCATAATTGGATATCTCTGGTTTAAGTGGTCTCATGGATCTCTAGAGGGTTATGAAATATATCTGCAAGCACTACTGGATGCCAGCACATAGAGGAAATTTGACAGAAGCAGTTGGCAGGTTCTGGCTATTAAAGTAAAAGATAACCAGCTGTCCTGCTTTATATGGGAGGACAGCAAGGGTCCGTCCACATTTCAGAGTGTTAAACAATGGGGGACAGCACCATTTACCTGGGGAACAACAAGAAATAAGGTAAGTATTTGTACTTATCTCCCCCAGGCAAATAAACAGTTAATCCAAGACCTTTGAACAATATTCAAAATAAAAGCTGTATGATTCTTTAAAAACTGTGTAAAAGTGTGTAAAAATAATTCAGGTCCCAAAAGCAGTCAAGTTGCTTATTTGGATATTGGTTCAGAAAATTTAGACATGGTCCATGCTGGTAGGGGTGGTACCATCACTCCAGGTAAATCTCAGTAGAGATTTATCACTTCCCCTCCCCCCAGTCTGGTGCCACATCCAGGTGCTAAAATGCATGCAACAGGGGAATGCATCCACCATGGTGGCTACTGCCCATTTTTTAAGTGAGTTGGCACCCTGGCAGTGGTATTTAAACCGAGACAGGCCTTGGACATGCCTCTTTGTGCTTAGTCTTTCACATGAGCAATGCAGTGCAACATAATTTTCTGCTGTAAATTCTTAGTCATTTCTCCTACTCATATGACCATCTTACTTTAGTTTGTGGCAATCACCTTATAACGTTGTTGGTATTATTACTACATACATTTTGCTTTCCAATATATATATGGATTACATTTTGATAATGCATTCATAGTTATTTTTAAACTTCTTACAGGTTGATTGTCGTATTTTACTTCTACCTTGCGCTGTCTTTGGATTTCGTATGGTTTTATGTCCCAATGGCCCCTTGGAGGGAATTGGGTACGTGTGAGCACATGTGGGTTGTGTGGGCATTTCTGAGTGAGATTGCCATTTGATTAAGGATGTATTTTACACACTGTAAATTTAGGTATATGTTAGTTGAAATGTTTTATTTTTAGTATAATGTTACATGCCTCATCTCTTGACAAAACAAAGTCTACCTGGGAAACACATTGAGAAATAACCTTCACCATTATGAATGTATACAACTTTGTGTGCCTTGTAATCTAATGGGTCATGTAGACCATTCTAAGCCCTAGTACACACGGTTGGAATGATATATGATATGATATATGCCTGGTGAATGTTGTGAGTTAGAGACATAATGCATGTAATGTAATACATTGATACTTTTGGAAAAAAAAGTTTTTATTAATTTTAAAATAAAATAGTTTTTTTTTCCATTAATCTTTATTTGTGTTATAATACATAATAATAATACATGTTTTAAATATTTTAAATATTTCTGCTTATGGACACTGCTAAATTTGACTACAATGCAATAATGCATCTACAACTTAAAATGTTTCTAACCCTAAAAAAAAAGCATGTTATACAGCACAGTGCTTGTGCTGTGTCATTTGGCACTTTCTGTCACCTAAAAAACCTGGCTGATCCTGCTTTGGCTATACCCTCCCCCTGTAAACTGACCATGATGTATCATGGCTGCTGAGCTCTGACACTGGTCAGTTTACGTTCCTCCGTCATCCGCAGCTCTCTGCAGCTCTCCTCTGTCCTCTCTCCCCGTCCTCTCCCCCCTCCCTGCCTGTCAGCTTGTGTGTGCGAGCTGTGTCCTCCAGGCCCCTCCCCTATTGCTGCCATACTATGTAAAATAACTTTCTTTACTAACTAGAACCCCCTCTGTTGTAGCAGGTTAAATCGCTCAGTGCATTCCATTTAAAAAAATTATATATACCTTATATATACCTTATGCAATACCTCCGCTGAGCAGTCACGTGACCGCCCACGGCTCTCCTCCCTTCCTCCCGGTGACATCAGAGGGAACCTCAGCCCCTCCCTCTGTAGTTCTCAGAGCAGGGCAGGAGAGTGCTGGGACATCAGCTGACTAACAGTGGTGCTGCAAAATAAGGTATTGCGCCACATAATTTTTTTAAAAGAAAAGCATGTACCCATACATCGGTATTTTGACGCTAAATACCAGGGTTATGGCAGTAGCTAGCTGCCATAATCCTGGTATTTTCAGGAATGCCGTGTGTTTCTCTTTGAGGTTAAAAGTGGTTTCCGCAGCGGATATGCCGCAAGATCACTTTGATCAGTGGCAGGATAGCTGTCCACCTCACTACCGGACCCGCCAGTAGTGGTGGAGATGATCGTGTCCTCTCCTGTGGCTGCCTAGCTGCCGACTGAGGGGAAGATGGGCCCGCTTGGCTCCATAGCATGGGAGGGCGAAAGTGATGTCAAACGTCACTACCGCCCATAGCTCTTAAAGGAGGATTTCTTTTTTTCAAGTGACATTTTTTTTTTTTTGCATTTTAGTGTAAATATGAGAACTGAAGTCTTTTTGGCCCCAGATCTTATATTTAATAGGTCCTGTCATGCTTTTTTCTATTACAAGTGGTGTTTACATTCCTTGTAATAGGAATAAAAGTGACACAATGAAAGACAGTGTCAAAATAAAAAAAATTAAACATATAATAAATAAGAAAACATTTTTTTTTAAAGCACCCCATCTCGACGAGCTCTCGCGCAGAA